>JAGDQP010004488.1:57432-84732 GCA_022664845.1 Lepisma saccharinum
GCCGCTGAAAATCACTTGGCCAAGTTTTTCGATGAAAAACCAAAGAAGTTCTACATCGATGGAATTATGAAGCTACCCGAAAAATGGCAAAAGGTCATAGATAATAATGGTCAATATGTACTTGATTAAAATTGATTTTCAATAAAGAAATTTTTTGTTCTAAAATGTACCAAAAAAACCGCGGAGACTTTTTATATGACCCTACATTATTTCTCTTGTTGTAAGGATGAAATTATTTTCGAGTCACAACATTTGTACTTTAATGTTTGTAAAACTTAATACAATACTCACATTCTTGTTATGGGAATCGCAATAAATTTTATGAGCATCCAAAAAAGAAGTGGGGGTAAATGTGGATTTCTTCTTCTAAATGTTTGGAAATTTTAGAGAAATGAAAAACAAAAAAGGGCCCTGATAGTTAAACCTGTAGGAACCCTGAGAGCTAATTTATGAACTTTATATTAATTTGCACCTCTCAATCGCTGAAAGCAGTGAAAGTCTAGAATAGATTCATTCGTGTATACTTCTGCACTTCTCAACACTACTGAAATTAGCGCTTCGCTAACGATAATAGGCATTTAAGGAAGGTGTAATCTATTCATAACAATGCATTATTCGGAGTTAGAGGCCAGACTCTTACCTTACAAAGAAGAATGCCCTTCAAAATCTGCCTAGTATATCCGATACCTAACTTTCATAGAGCTATAGCTCTCTTTTTGAAAATTGTTCTGTATTTCATGGACGGAAGGAAGAGTACCGACTATATTTAAGGTTGTTTATTAAGTAAAAATTCCAGTACATATTATATTTCAAATTCATATCCCGAGAATATCGAAAGCGTTGCCAATCTTTGAGCAAAGGGAGCACTGTAGCTAAATAATTATTGATTGTAGAGAGAACGGAACAGTTTACAATGTCTAAGTTAATATTACAGTAAATCATACAGTGCTGAATCTCGGGAGAAGAGCAATTATTTTTCCATTTGCTTGGGATAACGTGAAGTTAAGCATGGGAATTTGTACTATCATATTCTGGTACTGAAGACAAGTTGAATCTTAGACCCAAAATTATCATAATACCATCAAAAGTTTTATCAATGATATTCCAGTAAGTTAAGTTACAAGTAAACAATATCAAATACTTTATTCCCCCCCCCCCCTCCCTGGAAAGATAACCTAATTCGCACACTGCGAACAAATAAATTTGTTCATTTTCAAATGAAAGCTGTACAAAGTTATTTTTTAAACTTGTAAGCACATAACGAATGTAATATAGTTTTGTTTAAAATAATTTACATTACAATATTTAAAAATCGACATAACATTAGTTTTATTTTAAATGTAATTTAAGAGTGCAATGTACAATGTATAACTGAGTAACACTTTTCTAACCAAACCTCGGGGGGGGGGGGAATTGCGTGCTTGCCCAGGGTGACAGAAACCATAGTTGCGGGCCTGTGCACATCGCACGATCCGGAAACGACCTGAGGACCCCACGCACCAAAAGTGAGTGCTCTACCACTGAGTTACCAATAAAGTTTGTTTCATTGTTCAATAATAAACAGCCTTAAAGCAATGTTACTTCAAAATTGTTATGTCAATACACTTCTGGGATAGAATCAGTGGCGTACGTAAAGGAGGGGATGTATCTCCCGATCTATATAAACTTGGAAAGGAAGCATTTCCGCAATAAGATGAATGAAGTTATGTTCGCAAGCCTATAATTTGTTAGTTTGTACATAACATTTCGAACCTATAGCTGATGCACGGTCAGACCTTCAGTATTTCTTAAAAATATAAAAAACACTTCGTTAGTAAAACGATTTTGTTTTAGTTACTACTTATAAACGATGTGTTTGACATTTGGTGTGTTACGGGCCAGGTTCATAAGACGTGGTTGAACTATTTATTTTGTAAGTTCACAGAAGTCCTAGTTACATTAGATATGAATGAAATACAAAAATCGCACAAAACTCGAAAAATGTCGTGCTATTTTAAGATATAGAACAAAGATGATCATAATGAGATAAAGACTCGAACTAATTGTTATCAAATTGATTTTTATTTTTTTCGAATTGTGGATGAAACTCCTAATATCGCAAATATGGGTACGCTTTTTTTTTCCTAAAAAAAATGCTTATTCGTGTGATTTGTTAATAACCTGGCAGCTCTTTGCCTAACATGGTGTTGGCCGGAGAGTTGTGAAGAATTGAGGTCGGGATTTAGCGAAAACAATCTTTAAACAAATCTGAAAAGCGTTTTTTTTTTTCGGGGGGGGGGGGATTACGGAGAGTGTAAGAGCATAAAGAATTTATTAAGTTTTAGAAGCCAGATATGAAAATATGATGTTAATTTTAAAGAATTTGTTGGGATGATATAATGAATGATGCATACTTAACAATGCTTATGTTGTCTCGACAATGACTTCAGATTTGAATATGTCCTTGTAATGATCACATGTATACTTTGCACTTTAAAACAGACAGATACAGATGCTTATCAGAATAATGGAAACACCTGTAGTTGGCAACACGTCAGATGTATGGGTTGGCAGTGGTGTCGTGGCGACCGCAGCGCCGGACTGCTGGTGGTGGTGTTTTAGGTCGGTCTCCATACTACGTCAGGCGTCGTGGAACAGGAGTGTGCAGTGGCTGCAGCAGACGGAGGTAGTGTAAAATGGGAGACCTCTCAGAGTTTCAAAGAGGGCAAATTGTTGGTGCGCGGTTATGTGGAGTGAGTGTGACGGCAGTGGCTAGTGTGTTAGGTGTGTCGCCAGGGACAGTGTCGAAGGTGATGACGGCCTACACAACACACGGGAAAACCACATCGGGGAAGCGGAACAGTGGGCGGAAGAAAAGCATCAGTGACAGGGCACGCCGGGTATTAAAGCGCATTGTCACGCGGAACCGTCGTGCCACTGCGGCGCAAGTGACGGAGGAACTCAATCAGCACCTCCCCCAACCTGTTTCGACAATCACAGTCCGCCGCGAATTACATGACATGAACTTACGGGGTCGTGTTGCACGGGCCAAACCTCTCATCAGGGACCAGAACGCTTTAGCACGCCGCAAATGGTGCCGCGACCATGCAACTTGGACCGTTGACAACTGGAAACGTGTGGTATGGTCGGATGAGTCACCATTCACCCTATTCCAAACCACGGGCCGTGTTTATGTGTGGAGAACGCCCAAAGAAGAGTATGATCTGCAGTGTCTCCGCCCAACTGTGAAACATGGCGGCGGCACGGTGATGCTGTGGGCCGCAATATCATGGTTTTCATTGGGTCCTGTGGTCACACTTCGCGGACGCATCAGTGCCAACGATTATGTCGCAATTTTAGGAGACCACTTGCATCCTATGGTCCGGATGTTGTTCCCGGACAATGACGCCATATTCCAGGATGATAATGCACCCATTCACACAGCTGGAGTTGTTGCAGCGTGGTTTGAGGAACATCGGGATGAAGTTCAACACCTCCCCTGGCCCGCCCAATCCCCAGATCTCAACATAATTGAACATCTGTGGTCCATCTTGGAAACACGACTCCGGCGACGATTTCCACCTCCATCCTCTCTCACAGAACTGGCCGATGCTCTGCACGAGGAATGGTGTAATATTCCACTTGCTACCATTCACGACCTCTATGCCTCCATCCCACGTCGCATCAAGGCTGTTCTGAAGGCGAAAGGTTGCCCGACACCATATTAATCTGGTAAGTTGCACTTTCGTTCAGGTGTTTCCATTATTCTGATAAGCATCTGTAGATCACATGTATACAGATTCCTTGGCATCCTAATAAACAGGAATATGCATATTGGCCTTTGATCATTAATATTATACGTACGACTAACTTTACTAATACTAATAATGGTGGCGAGGAAACAAGATCTGAACGCACCGAGGCCAGCCAGATATCCATAAAGCATGAATCTAAAGCGACGAAGAGAGATCTGAAAACACGAGAGTGCCGAGGTAAACTTGAACTCACCACACCCAGATATCTATAAAACATCTAAAGATAAGATTTGTAAAGTAAAATGGCAAATACAACATGAACATTTAATTTTTGTGATATATATGCGATTTTAAAAATTAATGGGGACAAAAAGGGACTATCATTGAATGGTTTGGATCAACTGTTTGTATACGCGGATGATGTAGATTTAATAGGGGACGATATAGATGCACTACAAAGCAACACCGATGTCTTAGTAGAAGCGTGCGATGAGATTGGTCTACAGGTAACATAGATAAAACAAAATACATGATAAGCCGAAACACAGGGAATGAAGGAAATAAAAACATAAGAATTAGGGATGAGGTCGTAGAGAAAGTAAACAAATTTAAATACTTGGAAGCATACGTAACAAGCAAAAATGACGTCACGGAAGAAATAAACAGTCGCTTAGTATCGGGGAACGCATGTTTCTATTTAGTCCAAAAACTTCTAACATCGCGATTAATATCAAGGAAATTGAAATTAAAAATATACAGAACGGTTATTCTGCCGGTAATACTTTACGGTTCCGAAAGTTGGAGTATGACCCTAGCAAATGAACATAAATTACGTGTATTTGAAAATAAGGTTTTGAGAAAGATATACGGGCCGAAACGCGACGAGATGACTGGAGAGTGGAGGAGAATGCATAATGAAGAACTCCACGGACTGTACGATTCACCACATGTTGTAAAAATAATGAAATTGCGACGACTAAAGTGGGCAGGCCATGTAGCTCTGATGGGGAAAAACGAAAATTATATTAATCCTGGTTGGAACACCGGATGGAAAGAGACCATTGGGAAGACCGATACGTCGTTGGGAGGACAATATTAGAAGAGATCTTCGAGAAGTAGGTGTTTGTGATGAAAACTGGCTTGATATTGCCCAGGAGAGAATTCAATGGCGAACGTTTGTTACTGCGGCGATGAACTTGCGAGTTCCATAAGCCATACAGTGAGTGAGTTAGATATATATGAAAAAAAGATTGACTCCAGATTTGACCACCTAGTTTCAGCAAGTAATCTAGACTGTATACGACTCGAAGCAAAGAAAATATTACTCCAAAAGTTAGATTACGACAAGTTTTTTCACAAAGAAATTTTGAATTCAACTGCTATACATGTAAGGATAATAGAACGCCCAGAAGAGGGCTAAAGTGGAGTAGAAGCAAAGAAGACTCCTATATGATGATGATTGATATAATGCTGATGATGTGGATCGATATGCTTATTTATTTATTAGATGTTGATGACGATGCGGATCGATTTGATGAGTCCCTGAGATGACAATGGAATTGGATAAACATGCGATTAATCTTAGAAGATTTTATTTAATACTCTGAATGTAAGGTAACTTTGGTTTACCGAGAGGAGGAGTGGTTGTTGGGATAACAATGATATAATGAATGATGTATACATAACAATGTTTATGTTGTGTCGACAATGACTTCGGTTTTGTAATGATCACATATACAGATTCCTTGGCATTCTAATAAATAGTTAGGAATATGCATATTGGCCTTGGATCATTAATTAAATATCATACATTCAACCAACTTTACTAATAGAATTGTCCAAATTTGTGTTCGAAGCAATTGCCCAAATTTCCTTATCGAACAATTTCACAATAGTCTGTCTATATTCATTTCACAAGATTCCCACCCTACAAATTGTAAAGGAGATTTCATAGTTGGCTCCTGTATGTTTTAGAATATCTTTGATTGTATTCAAAAACTTTGGTCGTAGTCTTAGTAACAGACCGTTGACTTTGTCAATATAAAATAGCCTATGTGCTAATATCGAAATTATATATTCAATGGTAATGGTTTAATTTACTACATATTTCTAGTATGTAACAGTGGCGACGACAAATGCGAGATCTGAACCTGCAAATAGTGCTACTAGCAAAGTGAAATTGGTTTAATGCATATGCATGTGTTATTATTGCTTCAGTATATTGCATTTGGATGTTACATTACAGGGCTGAAAATGTGTCAGCTGAAGGAAATGTGGGCAAGCCTAGTCCATTTTGTACTAATGCATTGGCTTTGGATTAGAGACGGAGTTCAATACTTAAAAGTCTAAACCGTGGCAGGATAGATACAACTTTTACAAACTAAAGCAAGGGCAATCTATCTTAGACTATGTAGCAATTTTGGAAACTCAAGCCAGCACATGTAATTATGGATTTTCTTATGAAACAACAGTGTTGAATCAATTTATACTAAGAATCGCTAATATCGAATACCAATCTATACTACTTTTAGCATAGGATGTAGCACTAAATAAGGCTATTAATTTGTTGTTATGAATGCAACTATTAGAACATGCAGTCTCACGAATCAAATGCTTGGAACTCAAACACGGAATAAGTTCAACCAAAACTACGTGAAACATTCTACAAATAGTAGCGCAGGGTTTGTGCACACGAATTACAAAGCAAAAGTATGTTCACGATATCATTCACATGGTAGGAAATGTCCTGCATATAATACATACCTATGTTTTAAAAACGAATACAGGGCTATTTGCTGTTGGTCACGCAAACATAATAGGAAGGGCTACAGTAAAGTTTCCTGTACCCAAATGTTCAACTCAAACAGATACATGAGGAGTCCATGCAACCAGGTTTGGTATCAACTGTAGATAGTATATGGACACACAGAAAAGGAAAGTATGCACCAGAACCAAAGCAACCACCAAATTGAGAAACAAGTTTCAGATCAAGCAAGTCACATTGTAAGCGCAATAGTTAAACAAGATTGCTTCTGTCCGACATCATGCTTGCATCAGGTATCTGTAAATACGCAGTCATACATGATAGGCAAGATAAAGGAGTTCAAACTACAGCTTGTAAGGAGACAACGCACAAACTACTTTACCACAAAGAAGCGAAAGCAGAAATGGTTGCTGAAAAGGAATTGGAGAAACTGTTAGTGGAAATGGGCTTCGGTAAATATTTGAAACGTCAAAGAAAATAGTATGGCTTTCGTTGTATCTAAAAGGGTATAAACAGGAAATAGGTCTCGATGTACAAAGATTAGTGTCAGGACTGCCATTATGAAGCATTGCTAACAAAAAATAAACTTGTCAAAAGATCCACTTGAGTTTTTTCTGAGATGAAAAATCTAATTATCACTTTTGAATTCAGACTTTCTGTAAACTAATCGTTGATGCTAATTGTATTCATGAATGTTTGGTAGTGTATGTGCGTGATGTTTTTGAGAATGATTGTAAGAATAGGTGTGTAATTTCGTATATCTTGATGACATGTCAAACGATATATTAGACTAGATATGTTTGGTTGGATACAGAATACGTTATTTATATATAATTACTTGCATTAGAGTTCGAACCTGTTGGCTTTATGTATTTCCCAGGTCTGAGAAAGTAAACGATGCCAGTGGAGTCGCAATTTATTTTTGTAGAAGAAGTGATTATTAGCACAGAATTGTTAATCTGAATGTTTTATAATATCTTTGATTTTCAAATATTTCGGTCGTAGTCTTAGTAACAGACAATATAAAATATTGTCTGTTAAATAAAATATAAAAATATATATTTTATTTTTTATATACAAATAAAAATATAAAAATAAAATACCGTGACAATATAAAATATAGAATGTGTGCTAATGTCGAACACAATTCCGTGATGAACTTTCATTATTACTT
The DNA here is from genome assembly GCA_022664845.1 of Lepisma saccharinum. Taxonomy (NCBI): domain Eukaryota; kingdom Metazoa; phylum Arthropoda; class Insecta; order Zygentoma; family Lepismatidae; genus Lepisma; species Lepisma saccharinum. The sequence goes on from JAGDQP010004488.1 coordinate 65,105, forward strand.
ACAACTCGCAGTAATCCAATCTTGTGACTCACCTTTAATCCCCCACGAATCGAGACTTCAATCCCGAACTTTCACACGATACAAGACTACTACAATAAATGGCCGGATTTCCATTACATATTCACGGATGGCTCGAAAACCGCAGAAACAACCGGAGCCGCCATATATCACCCCAAATATCAACACAAAGAACAGAGACGTTATCACCAAGGAGGCTTCCATCTTCAACGCGGAACTATATGGCATAAACTTAGCACTTACCTACTCCTTAAAACTAAAAGGAGACAGAAATCTTAATTTTAACAGATTCACAAGCTGTCATACACGCTCTTCGGGCTTCAAGCTTAAAAGTATTTAAAACAAATCCTTTAGTTGTTAATTCTGTGTATGCGTAAGCATATATCTATCTAAGCAAAATCGTATTATTCACATAACCTGGGTGAAAGCTCATGATTTCTCCAAATTAAATAAAATAACAGACGAGCTTGCCCGCTCCGCTACTAGACGCCCACAGACTATGGTCCTATATTTTATGTCAAGCAAAACTCAAAATTAGGATGCAATAGCTAGATTGGATCTATTCAACACCGAGCTTCAATCAACAACTTTTCAAATCCTATATCGACCTTGAATTACACAAACTTTGATTTACTCAATGGCAAACTCCTCGGCAAGTTATTACTTTGTTTACCTGACTTCGATCTATGTAGAGATCACATTTTCTTCAGTGTTCTAAGTATGGAAACTGGCTTGATATTGCCCAGGATAGAATCCAATGGCGAACGTTTGTTACTGCGGCGATGAACTTGCGAGTTACATAAGCCATAGAGTGAGTGAGTGAGTGAGTTCTAAATATGAACGAGAAAACTTTTAAAAGCTCTACTCAAATCCTACAAAACATTACCACTATCAAGCGAAACACTAGTAAGCAAACCTAATCCTCAAACGCTATATTTTATGGAGTTTACTTCGCACTAATAAAATAAACGTTTAATACGCTCCACCAAGATGATGTTGAACATGCGCGCATATTTTTATACTTTATGCTCTTTACTTATTCTTCTTTCCAAGGTTACTCTATTTATTATATGACCTTGAAAATTAGTATTGCAAAATAATGCAAGTTTATGCTAATAGTACACAATTTGTTGAAATATACAACCACCTGTTAATATCCCATACCTACAATTATTAACTGGACCATAATTCTTGACTCTTAGCCCATTTGAAGTCTTACTAATCACCTGCCTGTACACACTACTTGTTGTACAAACCCCACCCACTGTCACTACTACTATTTGTAGTACTGTTATTTTATATGTCCATATGTACGGATTCAGCCACGTACGTAACAGTTTATGGTTATCAATCCTCTCTTTCTTATTGAATGTATCTAGAATATACCAGTACAGCCAAAAATAAACCAAACTTCTTCAGAAACTCAACCTTGAAAGTAATGACCTTGCGTAGTAACACACCACTTGTCAAAGTTCCTACAGGCCATTTTCGGTCACCTCCTTCCGAACGCGCGGTGCAAAAGTCTTTACTCCTTCAGCTGAAGTGAACACTTTGAGCCAGGGTTGGATCTTCGAGAAAGTAATCACAGAGCAAGATCCAAAGAACACGGAGGCTGAGGAAGGACAGGTTTATCTCAGTAAATGTCTTTCCCAGTTTATCACAAAATGTATTTTCATTCGCAGCTCTTAAAGCGTCGTCGTACCATTCCAACATACTCCCTTAACAATACTCTTTAGAAATGCACCAGACTGCCTGAACATTGATAGCTGTACTGTCTGCTATACTAATCATAAGACATCAGTAATCCCTCTGCGCAGCCGCAGCTCAGACTTCCACATACAACAGTGGAAGTAAAGTTCGGTTTATTTCTGACTGCACAGTGCAGCCGATTCCAAAAAAGCTGGGCAAAAGTAAAAAAAAATAAAAAAATAGGGATTTTTTTTCATGTTGGGTTTGTTACTGTACACCTGTAACGGTCAGAAATTACTTATAAAAGTGTTTATTTCCTTTTACCTGTCCCAGAATAGGAGTCGCAAAGCTACCTTTGTTCGATTGATATCAGCTGTGTTACTGAGGCAGTAAACGACACACGTGTTGAAAGTCGTATAAAAACTTTAGATTGAAGCAGATCATAATGAAATAAAATGGAATCAACATCTGAAAGTACGCAGAAAATAAAATAAAAATGTTACGAAATAATAATTTATCAAATACAAATCATTAGTGAAACAATAATTGTTATTGATTTTTACTAATTGAAAGTGTTAAAATACATATGTTATTATGAAAAAGTTACGTTGTTCCGCTGTCGGACTTATTGTAAGTTAGAGTCAAATGTAGCTTCGTCAATAAAAAAAAAGCTGCCCGAAGTTGCCCCTGTTTGTTATTCAATCGTTTCTAAATAGCGGACGCAAAAATCCATTTCCACACAGTTTCAGCTAGAGAAACGAAATTTGTCATAAAGGTCTATCGTCACGAGTAGTTTAGGTAAATTTTGCAACTCTGACTTCAAATTCGTAATCAGCGACCCAAAAAAACCATGAACATTATATTCATCTTATTTCTAACATGATATACAGGCTGTTTCACGAATAGGGGTTACATTCTGCAACTCTGACTTCAGATTCGCAATCAACGACCCAAAAACTCCCCCGAGTACAGATTTTTGAGATCATTCACTTGCGTTTACGATTTTTGGCCAACTTTTCTGGAATCGGCCGCACTGTGTGCTGGGGCTATCTTTGACGAACCACTTTTGTGATGCAGATAAAAGTCAAGTACATCGATGTATCTTAGCATCTGAATAGTACCCTATGTTTTTTTGTTTTTTCTTGTAAGAAGATCGCTTTTCTTGAAGTGGCAAGACTGCTAGAGTTCGCTCGACTCTTGTGACAAGTTCGGTTCTGGAGTATTCTGTTAACCTGCTTACGTTTTGGTTGAAGATTACTGAATTAGACGCTGTGGAAGTTGTATGCGTATGTTTCACTGCCCTACACAATGTTTACGCACCAGAAACAGCGAATAAAAATTTCAAGTTGCAAGGGAAAAACAAAACCTCATTGCAAATTCACAAGGGTTTGCACAAAGCTTGTGGTGGGTCAGTTTTACCGTATCGCACCGTGGCTAAGATCAAAGGGATGTGAATCAGCCACCAAACAACCCTTGTAGTGCAATGAATCAGCATCTGGATGCAACTTACTGACAGGTAAATGAACCCCCCCCCCCCCCTATTCATCCGACATGACTACGATGTGTTTCCGAAAACTAGGGAAAAGCTTTCCTGACATTCCCAACGCCAGTTCTGTCGTAGGGCGCTCCCTTCGCACACTCATCATCTTAAAGCCATATAACGCTTGCCAAATGTTAGGAAACATGTTATTGCCGTAGGAGATTACATCCAGGAATTATAACCATTTACAGATCGGTCACGTTCCTTTTATACATACGCCAGGTATGTTGCCACTTCAAGGAAAACGACCCTCGCATAAGCTACACCTCTAACCTTTAACCCTACTGTTCAAAAGATGTGCGACTCATACAGAGGGTAAAATGGAGGATGTATGATAACAATGAACATCTTTAATCTTAAATACTTACAACGATTCTCATTCTTTGGCTGGGACAATTTAATGCTGTACAGCTAAACGATATTGTCACAGAATCAAGTAGAAAACACGTAGCGGTAAGTTATGTTTTAAAGTCTGTATAAGGGCATGAAAAAAAAACTTAAAATGATGCGCCTCAGCCAATGGAGATGAAGCATGGGTCACTTACGTTTCTCCCAGAATGTAAAATTAATACTGATTCAACTACAGAAAAAATAGCGATTCATATTTACTATTGACACAATGAATAACAAAACCTAGTTTAAAAAATACATTTTATCTTCAGGAAAAAAAAAAAAAAATTGAACCCGAAGTTCTTTGGGACTTTTATTTTACTGTATTTGATAAGCAAAAAGTACATAAAGTTTTCTATTAAAAAGAAACCTAAGAGGAACATTGTTTTAAGTTCTATATATGGGAACTTAATTCACTGCTTGCTTTTTTCTTCACCATACAAATAATAATAATAATAATCAACGTATACCAAAGACAGATGGATTATTACACATGTATTTAAGAAATTTGCTATTTGTTACCCTTAGCTCTGCTGTCAAATGTATCATTTCCGAATTTTTTTTAAAAAAATCTGTCAACAGTTATTTAAAGCTACATGTTTTGAGATGTGCACCTAGATATTAAACGGAAGCACATGATTGTTTCTGTGAACATATGTGGTAAATAAAAGCCTTTTAAACTGAAACCCCATTTACAACTGAAAATACCTAACCTCAGACAATCATTTGCCAATCTCTATTATAAGTAATTAATTACTCGAGCTAATTTTAGATGTTCATCCGTTACTTTCTCTGACTGAAAGCTTCGTAAACATTAGCACCCAACACTTTTAACCTATCCATGAGAATCAGCTGCTGAATCCACGGATCAGGGGCATCACTCTTGGCTTGATGAATTAATCCGTTGACAATTGGTATCAATTTGGCCATTGGCATAGACCATTTGTTAGGGTGAACGAACACATCAACCCCATTAGAAGTAGACAACGATGACCCATTCCTAACACAATGTTCAGCATTTTCTTTTTTCACCGTATTGACCCATGAATGTCCAATACTATCCACCCCACTGGCAGATACAACCACTAACGAATCTTCTTTAGCAGGAGTTTCTGAAGTAGACCCTTCGCTGTCATCCTCACACGTTTGGTTACTACTTACCTCGCTTTCCTCTTCCATAGGAACAAAATATTCCGCTATACGATCCACAATATGGCCGAAACCTTGACTGACGCAAGAGGACGCCAAAGCCATAACTTCCTCACTTTCCAGAAGATCCATCGTCTCCGTAATCATACGATTAAGCAACTCGGCATCAACATCTCCACTTTCACTACTAAAATTTCGTTCAGGTGCTATTAAGTAGGTTGACAAATTTTTGATCGGATCATCTCTACCAACAGAAGTCTGAAGCGCCCAGAAGATTTGCTCTACGTCTTGTAATGTGAGTTTCCGCTTCAAATGAATATGTTTCACAACCGTTTTAACCTTTGCTTCTAATAATGCACACAATCTGAAAACCCCTTCTTCAAGAAAATAGTTACATAAAGTAAGATATCGTTGTTGAAGATTGCTTGTCACTTTGGGTGGTGATTCGGTAGGTTCGACATTACCGCCAAGTTTCGTCACAGAGTCCCAATACATGTAACCTCCAATCAGATTGAGTTGTATTCGTAACATAACCACCAGCATTGTGTATGAGTAAACTACAACGGCTGCCCTTGTAAACGCCAAAATTTTCAGTTCTTCCCATAATTCAACCTTGTTTGGTGGTTTATTTCGCAGCTGAAGGGTCAATGACTCAGAATCAAGAGCTTTTAAAACAGCGTCTTTGATCTTCGGAGCAAAGGAGAAAACAGTAAGATTACACGTTCGTTCAGTACTCTCAAAGTGATGTTGCTGTCGTGTTCTTTCTAAAAACTCTCGCGTCTCTTTATCCTGCCATTCGCGAATCCTCCGTTGAACATACCGAGTCATCAAAATCACTCCACCAATGGCCACACTGCCAACAATGAGTTTTTTCTTGTGGCGAGACAAAAAATTTCTGATTCTGGAAAACATTGTGCTATACACTATCTCTTACTGCATTACAAATCTGGAACTACAACTACATTTACGAATTTATAATACGCAATGAAACCAAAGTTTAAGTATACTTTTAACTCCACTACCAACTGCGTCACTAGAAGTCATCTCACACCAGAACACTACTCCAAAGCAAACTCCGAAGCAGCCGTTTGAAACTGTTGGGTCTTCTCCAGACGATTGACTACAAAATTGGTTGTATCAATAAACCTCTCCACGCAATTGATCAGACAGGTTTCGGTTCTGGAGTCCAGTCTTGAGCTTGGCTTGTCTACACACAGATCCCAGCACTGGTCAGTAAGCCCATGGACGAGAAACTGAAATTAAAAAGAAAAAGACACTATAATGTAAATCGCACTATTTCATACCAACACCATTTCGAACCGCTATAAAAAATTAGAAAGAAAATTTATCGTTCCCATTGCATTATCGGAAGCAATTAGTTTATAGCAGTAATCCTTAAGTCACGATATTTCGCAGAATTCAGTGTCAATAGCAGAAATTTGAACTATGGTAAGTTAGAACAGCAAATTAAATATTCGTTTTGATCACATTACGGAAAACAAATTAAAAAGTATAAAAATAAAACTCAACAAGGTTAAGTCAAAAGTATTACAGTAAAGTGGAGTGACTTCGGGTACTTTTGAAACAAAATTTTCAAATATTTGTAATTTGTTCACACGAAGACATTGAAAGAGATACACTAAAAAATAATTCAATTTATCTCGCTTATTTCTTATTTATTTTTTAACGATATTGTATTAGTACGTAGTTTTTTGAGTTATTTACGTTGGTGATATGCAGGGTTTGCCACGGTGGGTCCAGCCCAATAAAACCCAGTGGGTTTTTACATTAATGTTTGTTTTTAAATGATCCTTACTTAAATGAGCGCACTTCACGGAAGTGCAGAAGAATGAAAACCATTGCACTTTAGCTTCTAAGCATGCAGTCACGACTGTCATTATAACTCTAGTATATTGCTATCTAAAACCTGCAACACTTTACCTGTGTAATATTGAAATACAAGGAAGTATTCGAGTTTAGTCAGGGCTTTTGTTAAGATTCGCTTTCTTCGTTCCACCATTCTCCTGGTGAAACATGTCAGAATAGTCTGTCGTGGGGTTCGAACACAGTGGGATTTTTCGTTTGGGCCCCACTTCAAAACCCATTTTTTATTATTATTATTATTATTTTGTCTTTAAATAATTCCCGAAACTGATTACAATTTGCAGAATTTCATAATAAAGAAAACCATTGCCTTTTAGATTGTTAGAATACAATCACGACTGTGATTGTAACTGTAGAATAATACGGCTGTCTAAAATCAATAGCACTGTACCTTTGTGATACTGAAATACAAGGAAGTATTGGAGCTCAGTCGGTACTCCAAACTAAAACCACTTTCCATCTGTTGATTTCGTAACAAACTAGAACTAATCAACTTTTAAAACTAAAAAGATTATAGATTTTGGAGAGCTTTACTTTCAATCTTTGCAATTACTTACAAATGATATTATTGTTAGTTTATCATAAAATACGTCTTTGTCGCATCAAATTCAGTGAAACATTACTACACTCTACAAACAGATACAACACTTGCAGGGGCCGAATTCCCCGGTGGACCGCCGACCCTTTTGTTTTGGACCCAGTAAAGAAGCCCACACTTAATCCACTTCTGCTTTTACTGATAACGTGAGGTCTTGTCGGTCTTTCAAAATTAGCAGTTTTGACACACAAGACTTATTATGACCAACATAAAGACAGGGATGAAGTTATAATCTCAACAGGTCTACTGTAGGGCCCTCACAAAAAGAAAAGAAGGTGCCATGTAAAGGAAGTGCTTTAATATTCATATTCTTTCAAGGCACCATATTTACTTCATACTTTGTATTTTAAGACCTGATCAGTACTTTAAGGGCCCTTACAAGTTTTTTGGCGGGCCCACGCGTCATAACGCTCACTAACACGAAGGACTTTTGGTTACCAGTAGGTAGAGCCTTTCTTTAGTTTCCCGGTTGGGCCCTTTGGTTACCAGTCCGCCCCTGAGTACTTATTATCCAGAACACAGAGCTAATCAGGAAATCATAATTAGAATAAAGAAAAATAAAAAAAAAACAGTATGGTTACACCCTTGGTTGGTGTGCTGGACGGCCAAGTGAAACTGGGAACGACTCACAAGTTCTCTGGCGAAAGAAGTTTTGACATTATTTTCAGTTGATACAAAATACTTCTTAATATTTCTGTTAAGTTATTTTTATGTGTGTGTGAGAGAGATCTTTGTAATGTGCTTTACCATTATATGCACGTATTTACGTCAGCATAACTTTTCTTAGGTTAATAAAAAAAATATAGAAAATACTGTGAACTGCTGTGGGCTTTCAATAGATGTCCCAAACTTATTTTCCTCACACTATGCCTTTGGTACAATATGCAAAACTCATGGCTATATAAAGTCTACCCATTTAAGTAAGATGCCTTTGGGCGACTCCTTGGGCTTCTCTAGAAATCATTTAGCAACCCATGGCACTAAATATAGACAATGTGATAATAATCTACACATTTTAAAATTATAATATCTTTTTTTTATTATTATTTACTCATGAATTTGCAGCAGCGAAAAGAAAATCTGCACGATCAAAGACCTTACTGTAATATTTCAACCACTCCACTGTACTTCGTCGGGTGGAAAAGGTAATTCCCAACCACACTACTGTTCACATATTTTCTGAGTTTTACCTTTTAACCAACCGACGAAGCTGAGTGAACTGAACGAAATATTGTAGATCGTTGAACTCTTTTTGACGGGTCCCAGGTGACTATTCCTTTAATTTTGTTCTAAGCAAATTGAGGAGTTCAAACTTGTTTCAACAAACGCAGTATTTCAAGCAAACAGGTTTTAGTTCACTAATACCACGGCCCAGGGTTTAAATAATGGCTGGCACATAGGTGTTTGTGGAATTCTAATGATAACCGAACGCATTAATAGTCTTAGTACAACGTTATGTTATTTGACAAATCAGTTAAGTGTTTGCGCTCAAGGCAAACTATATTTATTCTGCTCAAGGCGGCCATCCTGACTGAAATATATCATGAATTGCAGCTAACCAGCCAGTCTAAATACATTCCTAGAACAACCGAACCAGTTCCATATTATTGTGTTAACTCGCTCAATTTCAAACAAAAAAGCCGCATTCCTTGACATGAACATAGCTTTAGAAAACAAGTCTCACTACTTCCATCCACATAAAATCTACCAACCATATGCACTACTCAAGATCCCATCCACACCACACCAAGAAAGTGATTTATTTTTCCCTTGCCCAAAGAGGACAGAGCCTGAATTCCACCACCACTGCTACAGAAACCTACAACCAACGCTTCCTGGTTTCGGTCAACTGAGGCTACCCATCAAATTTTGTAACCAAGCAGATCCGACGTGCATCTTTGCACATTCTACCCATCCCATACTCCAAACACCAATCCGAACCCATCCAGTTCCATCCTAAACTAACCAAGATCGGTATTTACCACTAAACCTAGATCAGTTTTCCGGACCTCCTAATCTTACAAACATGTTGGCCTGTACGAATCCTTCTCCGCTGCCACCTTCAAACAGACCAACATATGCAAGAAACCCATATGCTTCATCTCTTTCACTTCTCTCACGATTATCATCAATATTGCTACTGATCGCCATATCTTAAATTCTAATGGTAAGCCTACCTTTCACGTAATATATCCCTAACCTGCAAATTCTGTCATGCCTTCTACGTGTGGTAAACAGGTGGTACCTCGAATATTCGTATTAATAACCAACACTTGGGCGCCATCAAGGAACCTACCTAGTCATACAACACTAACTGTGATCTCTCTTTCCGTGTTACTACAATACACATTCTGCCACCAAGGCCATACCTCAACAAATCGCCTTCATCTACGGTTTGAGCGTGAAAACCTGGTCTAAATCTTCAATAGCGCTAAACCCACTGATATTACAGTAAGCAACTCCGACGTTTGCCCCCACCCACATTTACATACCATTTTAATACATATGCGCAAACGATCCCATCCTAAAAACTTATACGTAATACGCTAGTCAACTGTTCCAAGACTGATGCATCATCCGCTACGTTGCGCCACTATCTCCTTAATTATTTGTTTGTGTGCATGTGTCTTTTCTCTTTCTACTATCTGATGATGAAGAAAACTTCGTCGATTTTGTGTGCGTGTTTAATCAACTCTACAAGAACTACGACATGAACTATTACGTACATAAGTATTATCCTTATATTGCCCTTCCAGCTTGTCCTAGTTATATATAAACCAATTGGCTTATACCAGTCAACCCTGATCCTGACTGAGATTTTCTTCGATTCCCTCAACCATGTATATGGCAGAACCAAGTCAGGGCCATCGAATGAAGTGGATTCACGTTATAGATTTGAGTCCTCAACTTGGTGTAAAGTCCATGGCAATACTTTACAAGATGCACTCAAAGGAAAAACAAAGCAACCTTATATGTTATATACGAGAGAACAAACTGATTTCGCATGGACGTTTATGTCAGAAATATTTATCAAACTATTATGAATCGAGAAATTAACACCCTATCAGTGTGTACAAGGATACTTTCCTAGTGTAAGTCTCTTATGGAGTGCGTGAGTAAAGTATGCGTTTTTAATTTTCAGAAAAAATTCAGTTTAAAGTTAGTCGAGTATCAGCTAACATCATATAATGAATCTGACGAAAAAGTCATGGGGAAAAATTTGGAACAATCAAAACAAGCGAGTGAACATTGCTCAAATCGGGAACAGATAAATCTTTCGAAATTGAAAAGTGTAAACAATATTCGTTACTACGGCTTGTACTTAACTAGATATTGGTACAACTGCAATAGGAACAACCTTCCTTTGGTCTTCTTCAAGTACAAGGGTTTTATACTCAACTTTTCCTTTATTCAACTGGAACAAGAGTAGTCACAGACTGTTTATAGATGGGCTGTATTATCATCAGTATAAAAACCCTTTCGGGGTAAAGGTAAGAGTGACACAAGAATTCTACTCACAAAAGAAGTGATATCCATTTTGCGATTGAATTTCTTTATGTCACTATGGCGCAAGGGAGGATACTAAATCTCTAATGTTATTACAAAGGAAACACTTCCACCATCGTGACACAAAAATCACTCGCAAAATGAATATCACTTCTTTTGTGAGTAGAATTCCTGCGTCACTCTTCCCTTTACCACGAAAGGGTATTTATACTGATATCACTTATTCTGTGAGGCTGTCTGTTAAAAAAAAGTGAATAGTCTTCATACAAAAGGTCGATTTTGGATCATGGTAGGCTCCGTATCTCGAAAACGGTAACTCCTATCAAAAATATAAGCTTCGATTTACCCAAACTTGTTGGGGCCCGCAACTGACCCCCAAAGCCCCCGGTACCACCCATTTGTGACTAAAACAGAATGACACTCACACATTTGTCTACCACTTGTGAAAATTCTGTGACTCGGCTTAAAAAAGTCGTAACTTTTGAACCCCTCCATCGATTTTGACGTGTGATACACCGATTGAAAGGTATTGAAGCGTAGACAAAGATTCCGTAAGTTTCGGCCGCCTATATGCCTGAGGTCAGTGCTTAGCTATCATCAGAAATGTGAAATTTTGAATTTTTTTTGCAACGCCCTAGGGGGTCCCACCGACCCTTTTTGTGTGTGTGTTAGTATGGCAAAGAGCTCTCAAACGCAAGTTCAAGTATCAAAATCGGGCTTATAGTTAGCTAGATCCAAACCTAGCTGTATACACTGGAGTGCCGCTATAACAGACTCTTTTGTCAGCGTCACTCGAAGAACGGTTCCCAGTTACAACTATCCAACAACAATCGCTGAAACTACCCCAACACATCGATAAAAATGTAAAGGCAGCTCGATTACTCAATCCATATTAATAATCGCTTCGGGAATATCACTTCTCAATACTGGCAAAACACACACACGTTCGGTAAGAACAATGTGACAATTTCAAGTTGGGGTGTCGATGTTTAGTATTTCTTCCATAAAAGATACACAATCAACTTGTATCCTCATAAATAGTTTTTAAATGTACTTTGCTACTCCTTCGAGTGCCTATCTCTATACTTAAAACCACTGCTTCCTTCCTGTGTGTATAACTATTTTAAATTGCTTCGGGTACTCTTTTTCTGAATTTAATTTAAGGCCTTTAGGCAGATGTGTTCAGGCCGAATGGATGATCATGCGATGAATTAGTGGAATAAAGAAAGTGGGAACACCCCGACAAAACGCTCGCACACAATGTTTGTCCACCACAAATCCCAAAGTCCACCAGCCACCGCGGCCTGCTCTTCTTCTGGACCAGTTCTTTAAAAGGTTAACAAGTCGATTCATTGTTCAAAGAATGTTAACACTGACTGGTTCCGACAAAAGCGCCCGGTGCATACCAAGGGAAACCTCGTAGCCTAACCTAACCTCATTTGGAATGAATCCACGAACTTCTTAGCCATCGGTGGAGGCAAACTTCCTAGCTTCCAACCAATCATGAAAACTGTACTACAATCGTTTCTTCTCGAGAAGCGGAGAAGTCACACATCCGAACACGATATAAACTAAAAGAAAAGTGAAGTTCAACCTATGACTATTTGCTTGTCATGGTCCTTTGGGCATTACTTCCGAAGTTGGTCGTCCGTCTCGTTTTCGACTAAACGCTTGATGAAATCTATGAAAATTTAAAAATCATCAATTTTTACGTCCAGTTCAATGGTTTTCTGTTTCGTTCGGTTACCGCGCAGGGTGAGGATGTTCACATTTATTATTAATAATTGCGTTCTTGCATTTTTCGTACATCATCTCAAATTAGTGACCTTGAGGTTAGGTAAGGTCATGTATCGTGTAGTAAAAAGTAATCCATTATTTTGGCATGACATTGAAGGCTTGACTTACCATAGTTAGAATGATCCGATGTAGGTCACACATGCGCCGTTTTGTTCGATAACGTGTTGCCATTTGGAAGGTAATATCATGATGCCTCTCTCATAGAAGCCCTTGTCCCTATTGGCAAAAAATTGAGACAGTCGATGTTCACAAGCCTCTCTTGACGCGAATTTTGCACCAGCAAACGTGTTCGCCATGGACAGGAAAAGATGGTAATCACTCGGTGCCAGGTCTGGACTATAAGGTGGATGCATAAGAACCTCCCAACCAAGCTCCCGGAGCTTCTGGCAAGTCACTATCGATGTGTGTGTGGCCTGGCGTTGTCCTGGTGGAACACAATGCCTCTCCTATTGGCCAAAGCTGGGCGATTGCTGCCTTCAGACGGTCCAATTGTTGACAGTATAGTTCCGAGTTAAGGGTTTGGCCGTAGGGGAGCAGCTCATAGTAGATAATTCCCTGCCAATCCCACCAAACACACAGCAAAACCTTCCTGGCCGTCAATCCTGGCTTGGGCACCGTTTGCGCCGGCGCACCGCGCTTCGACCACGACCGTTTTCGCGTGACGTTGTCGTAAGTAATCCACTTTTCATCACCAGTCACCAACCGCTGCAGAAATGGGTCGCTTTTGTTGCGATTCAGCAGCGATTCGCAGATGGAAATTCGGTCCATGAGGTTTTTTTGCGTTAACTCGTGTGGCACCCATACATCAAGCTTCTTTTTGTATCCAGCCTTATGCAAATGGTTCCACACGGTTTTTTGTGCAATGTTTAGCTTTTGGGCAATCGAAACAGTGCTTACATGACGGTCGGACGCGACAATGTCCATGATTTTATCGACATTTTCGACACGTGACCTTCCAGTGCGTGGTACATCTTTGACGTCAAAATTACCGGCACGGAATCGAAGAAACCAAAATTGCGCGTGATTGGCTGTTACAGTATCAGGACCATAAACACTATTCACATTTGCAGCCGCCTGGCTTGCGTTTTCGCCTTTATCGAAGAAAAACTGTAAAATATAGCGTATTTTCTCTTTGCTAGTGTCCATTTTGACGCGCGCTCACACAACACTGAGTCAACTCATCACAACTATCTGAACAGTGTTTGTAGTACGCAATCTCATCGTTTGAACGCTATCTCGTTGAACCCGATTGGACTTATACAACGCGGGCTACAGATCACTGAAGCCACCTATTGGCAAAATAATGAATTACTTTTTACTACACCAGATATATTATCAGCATATATTTTCATATGTTCATATTTATTATTAATTGCTTTCTTGCATTTTCGTAGATCTCTTAAATTACTGACCATGGGAACGTGGAGGTTAGGTAAAGTTAGGTGCGGTCATGTATCTTTACAGTTTTTGTTCTCATATACGTCACAGGTCTTTTCGTCGGAACAAAGCTTACCGCACTTTCTGCTGGCAATCGCAAATGTTTATAGAAGTGGTTTGCAAGAGAATAAGCGGTTAAAGTATACATGGTAAAATATGGCTTAATAGCTGGCTGAATTTCATTCGGAAACAGTTTAGGTGTGATCGAGTTAAAATCATCCTGTTCCGAAGTGAGCATCCGACATATATTAAAGAAACACTACATTCAATTTACATGTACACCATGAAGGACAAAAGTATCATACTGTCAATAATGCATTTCCCACACACTAGCCTGCAGTGATTAAAAACTGGGTAATTATCTCTATTCGCCAATCGCCAGGTTACTTGTGTGGCACTGAATGTACTTGAAATGTTGCCCCTTGTGTCTTGTCTTTTAGCGTCGTCACGGTATATCACGGTAGGAGTGAAAGCAGTGATCACTGCTATATACAAATAACGGTTAAAAATAGCAGTGTAAAATAACAGCTTTAAATAAAAGTTAATAGTAACGTTAGTTTTCGTTACTGTGATAACAGTTAAGTATGCTATATGTATATAGCAGTTAATATAGCTGCCTAACATAACAGTTTATGCAATGGTTTTAAAAATCTGTTTAGGAAAACGTATCTAAATGGGTGTCATTTATTCCTAATCAGGGGTGCCCACGAGGAGTTTTGGGTGCCCAGAAGATGACCATGGGAATTTTTCAGGGGATTTTGAAATAAAGATCAAGAGGAATTTCTATGTAAATATTTATAAAAACTTTTTATAATTTGTTTAGATTAAAATGTAAAGGGAATGAAGCATCGATGGTACTCTCAAAACGTTACACAGGGATCACCAAGAGTGGGTTTTGGTAGGAAGGAGCCGGATTAAGGAGGGATAAAGGTGCTGTAGCCCGGGTCCCCACTGCTTCAGGGGCCCGCCAAAAAATTAGCACTTTATGTAAATGGTATGCACAGGAGCAGGGTTGTCATAATGCATGGGTACAGTGGGCAGTCGTCTAGGGTATCTAAAAATATATGGGCCCACCCCATTCCCATGCTAATCTAACCATTTCTTAGACGCATTGACTTATCTAAACCCTTAAATTGATCATACTTTACTCAATTTGGAGAAGTATTGTACGTCAGTTCCTTATCAGCAGTGATAAATATTAACGCGTGTCAAGTTATCCTAACGTTTTTCATCCAAAATTACTAATGAACTAGGCTCGTTCCCAGCACCTCTGTGCATCAGGCAGCAAGCTACTTTTAATTATTATCATCAAAGGTGGTATTACACTGGTATTAGTAGTAGTACTACTAGTAGTAGTAGTACTATTATTAGTATTACTATATTATTACTAGTACAATTATTATTAATAGTATTACTTGTATTATTAATAGTAGTATTAGTACCACTAATAATATATCATTAAAAGTAGTACTATTAGTATTAGTAACATAACTAATACTGGTAATAGTAATATTATTATTCGTGCTACTAGTATTATTAATAGTACTACTACTATTACTTTTATTAATAGTAGTACTACTAGTATTATTACTAGTACTACCAGGGTGAGTCATATGTTCGTAGCGTTTTCATGGATAATGTGCAGCACCCACCTCCCCTTGTACCACAGAAGCCTATTCGGCGAAGTACATCCCATCACACTGTATGGTCCTTCTCGAACGTTCCACCAGTGACACAAGCCCCTGACGATACCAGGCTGCAGGCTTTGAAGCAAAGAACTCAGTAATTCCAGTTGTCACATCATCCACGGAATGGAATTGTCTGCCCGCAGAAAGTGTGCCATGGAACGAAAGAGATGAAAATCAGATGGCGCAAGGTCGGGACTGTAGGGGTGTGTGTGTGGTAAAATGTCCACGCCATCCATGTCCGCAATGTGCTGGTGGACTCTTCTTGACCTGTGGCATGGAGCGTTGTGAAATTGGAGGAGCAGTCGCTTTCGGTTCACCAGTGCTGGATAACGACGCCGCATAATATGGTATACCCGTTGCAGCTGTTCAGCATACAATGTCCCATCTACGGAACGACCATGTTGAACGAGCTCCCAGTGCACCGGACCTTCGAAATTCCACCACACACACAGCATTGTCTTCTCTTCAAACCGCCCTCTTTGAACCACTCGCGGCGCCTCGGTATCTGGTCGAAGCCATTGTTTCCCGGTGTCCGGATAACGAAGAAAGATCCACTTTTCATCATTCGTGATGATCCACCGCCAAAATCTGTCGTCAGTTGGGTTTCGAAGCAGTTCTTCACACAGGGTCACACGTTGTTGAGCTTCAGCGGGAGTCAAATCATGAGGAACCATTCTCGGTTGCTTGGAGCGAAACCCAAGTTGATGCAGATGACGAACGACACTGGTTTGTGATGTCTGGACCTCATCTACCAGCTGACGGGTACTGGTTCCTGGGTTTCCTTCAACAGCGTTCAGGAGGGCATCGATATCCGTCGTCACAGGGCGTCCACTTTTGGGCTTGTCATCGAGACTGGTGCATGTCACCAGACCGAAAACGTTGAAACCACTTTCTAGCTGTGGACAGTACCTTCACCTTCTACGGCACAAATTCCCTTGGCTGCTGCTGCTGCATTCAACCCCTTTTTCCAGTAACGGCACAGAAGCACACGACACACAAATTTCTCCTCAGCCATTGACCTGCCAACTGAGTATCCAAGGCATAGTTTCTCCCAATCACCGTTAGCGCTGTGATCAGACAGACTAGTGACACGCTTTCTGCCACCACCACCTTCACCGGTTCTACACGTTGCATATGGTTTTCCGGTATCGAGTGGGCGGGGTCACCCAACGCTACGAACATATGACTCACCCTGGTATTTTTAAGCTTTCTAAAACTAATATTCTTATTGTTAACAGTAGTACTATTAGTATTATTACCAGTATTAGTACAATTAGTTCTAAAATAGTATTAGTATTATTTATTATTAGTTACTAGTAATAATATTACTTATTAATACTACAGTTTCTATTATTACTATTATTGTTAATTGTAGTACTACCAGCATTCGTATTATTACTATTACTAGTATTAGCAATAGTAGTATTAGTGCAACTAGTAGTAGTATTATTGGCATTACTAACAGCATTACTATTAACAGTACTACTACTCCGTATCAGAGGTCTCCAAGTAGCATAAAATATTTATTACAATCAAAAAAATCATAATAGCAAATTCCATTTCGCCTAATTTTAGTATGGAATACCATTATAACGGGAAATTAACTGAGAGCAAAGTTAAACGTCGAATCGATTCACATTTCATATCAGAGGTCTCCAAATAGCATCGAATATTTATAACAATAAAAAAAATCCATACCACCAAGAAATTCCATTTCGCCAAATTTTAGGGTGGAATACCATTATTAGGCAAAATTAACACAGCGAAATGAAACGTCGAATCGATTCAAATTTCATATTTCATAAATCTATATTTAAGGTGTAAAGACATGTATGAGGTGTCGTTCAAAAGGTCTTAGCTAGACAAGCTGAGACCCCTGGAACCGTATTGATTGGCGCAGTGATTCAATGTTGCCAGCCCATTTTCTAAAAATAAATTGTTCAAATTATTACCATTCAGTTAAACCTAGCTGCGCCAAACTTGGATTAATTACCTTAGTCGTCGCGATTTCACTTTTTTCACATCTGGTGAATTGTATAGTAAGTGGAGTTCTTCATTATGCAGTCTCCTCCATTCTCAGGTCATCTCGTCCCGTTTTGGCTCGTATATCTTTCTTTAAACCTTATTTTCAAACATATTTAATTTATGTTATTACCCTTTTCACAATAAACCTTGTCTTGGTAAATGTTGAAAGTAACACAGAAAAATTGATAGCCGCCGCGACCGGGACTCGAACCCGGATCTCCCAGTTGCCGGCTAGGTATGCTACAAGGCTACCTAGGTTTTCTGTGTTAATTTCTACATTTACCAAGACAAGGTTCATTGTGAAAAAGGTAATAACATCTATTCTTTCATACTGCCTGCTGGCAGAAAGATTCCTCAACCAAAAATCTCCGCCTGAGTGGAGTGCCTGGGTCTCGTATAACCAGCAATGAAGAGTTGGGAGAGTGTCTAGGCGAGAGGAACATTCCATATACACAGAGAATTGGCCGTGCCGTGGTGGTGTAACTGGCAGCATACCTAGCCGGCAACTGGGAGATCCAGATTCGAGTCCCGGTCGCGGCGGCTGTCAATTTTTCTGTGTTAATTTCAATATGTAATTTATGTTAATGTACTAGGGTCGTACTCCAACTTTCGCAACCGTAAAGTATTACCGGCAGAATAACCGTTCTGTATATTTTAAATTTCAATTTCCTTGATATTAATCGCGATGTTAGAAGTTTTTGGACTGAATAGAAACATGCGTTGCCCGATACTTAGCAACTTTTATTTTTTACCGTGATCTTATTTTTGCTTGTTACCTATGCTCCCAAGTATTTAAATTTGTTTACTTTCTCTATGACCTCATCCCTAATTATTATGTTCTTATTTAATTCATTAACTGTGTTTCGGCTTATCACGCATTTTGTTGTATCTATGTTTACCTGTAGACCTATCTCATCGCAAGCTTCTACTAGGACATCGGTGTTGCTTTGTATAGCGCATCTATATCGTCCCCTATTAAATCTACTTCATCCGCGTATACAAACTGTTGATCCAAACCATTCAATGATAGTCCCTCTTTGTCCCCTTTAATTTTTAAAATCACATATTCTAACGCAAAGTTAAAAAGTAGCGATGACAAGGCATCACATCGTTTCAATCTGTTGCGAATCTTGAATCTATCTGGCATATTATTACCTATCCGTACTTTGCTTATGGGGTCGCTGAAACACATCTTCAGTAGTTGAACCAGTTTTTTCGGAATTCCAAATTGTATCAGGATACTATATAACTTTTCCCTTTTGATAGAATCATATGCTTTCTTAAAATCAATGAATAGCTCTAGCTATAGTGAACCGTTCCATTGTATTCCCATTTCTTCTCCAAAATTTGTCTCAGGGCGAAAATCTGGTCCAAAGTGGATCTATTTCCTCTAAATCCACATTGGTGATCTACGTATACACTTACGTGTGTTAACAGAATATTACTTAATACATTGTAACAGGTTGGAAGTAACGAGATTCCACGGTAATTATTACATTCCGATTTATCGCCTTTTTTTTTTGTTTGTTTGTTTGTTTGTAGATTGGAACCATTATTGAGGTTTTTCATTCCTTTGGAAGCTCCTTCTTTCTCCATATAGCACTTATAAATTTATTCAGTTCCTTGATTAGTGCCGTTCCTTCCGCTTTAATTACTTCGGCTGGAATATTGTCTATTCTTGGTGATTTGAAATTTTCAATTTCTTTACCGACATTTCGATCTCGATTTCGCTAGGTTCGGGTATACACGGTTTTTCGGTATGGATTTCAAATTCCTCTGTTTGTTCCCCGTTGTGTACTGTACATTAAGAAGTTTGTCGAAATAACTTTTCCACACATCGACATTATAGTCGGATCAGCCTCAAGTTCTCCACGTTCATTTCTAATTATTCCTAACCTCGGCTGGT
>JAGDQP010004489.1:0-15117 GCA_022664845.1 Lepisma saccharinum
AAAAAAAAAAAAGTAAAAAAGAAAAGGGGATTCTAAAAATGTTTGAATAATGATTAGAAGCGAAACAATATATAAGAAGTGAGCAAGAATTGACTCATAGCAAGTTATGTTTAAAATGTAAACGAATTCAACTTTGATTTTACAGTTTCTTGTTTCTCAGCTTAAAAATTAAAACTGTTAATTGGCAATACTACTAATACAAAAGAAATTACTTAAAATATGAAACTTTCTCTCTAAAAGAAATGACCAAGTATTCCCCCCCCCCCTCTCCCCGCCCTAAGTTCAGGAAAATGGAAGAACAATGAAAAAGGACAAGTTTTCGGTCATTAAGTAGGGAAAAGCTTACATACGAAGAAACATTAAAATCCTTTCTAACCAGTTAAATTGATCTTTTAAAAGCAGAAAACTGAATTAAAATCAGCAACCAAAGTTTGTCTTTTCAACATTCACAGACATACACTATCTAGAAGAGAGAGAGAGTGAGAGACAGACAGATAGGCAGAGACAGAGAGGAAGTAGGGTAAGTTAAGAAGAAAATGTTGTAAAAATGGAAAATAGATTTTAAAAAACGATCTTCAAAATAAATAAAAATTTACCCATTTTAAATCTTGAAAATAGTCCGCGTGACTCGTCAAATTTTCATTTTCTTTCTATTGAAAGCTATTGAACATATAATTAACAATTTTGAGGGGGTAATTATACGAAACATGTACGTAAAATCAAATACACTGCAACTTAGCAAATAGATTGTCAACTTGTCCTGAATATATTTACATTCTTCACCGTGTTGAGATGTGGAATCAACGAATAAGCGATTAAAATAATCGTAAGCCTTCGAAACGTGGACAGAGAGGAGAAAAATCAATTAATTTCAAAAGTTCTGTAATCAAGAAATGCTGAACAAACTAGCTAAAACATGAGAAACAAAGCAAAGAAACTGGTTAAAACTTACTCACGCATAACTTGTGTGTGGAAAAATGTAATCGAGGGGAAAAGAAGAAGAGGAAGAAAACGGGTGCAACACAGTCCGCTAAGACAGAAGAACAAGAACTCCTAGAAAAGACTAACCTGGTTTTGCAGGCCCTACCGCAATAGGCAAAACCCTACAGTCAATGAATCTTCAGTCCCAGCGGGCCAACTATACTGACTTAGGTTTCTCCAGAGTTTTCCTCAGTCACACCAGGCAAATTCCGGGATCATATTTTCACTTAGGCTCTAGTTGACGACTCTCCGCATTCTTACCCCTCCTCTATCCCGACCTGAACCTTAGATGCCTAAAGGTCATAAATAAAATGCAAATTCAATGCATCTTCAGAACCTTTAATTTTGTTCGACTACTTGTGAAATAATGAAGTTCTCGGAATACAATCACACCAAGAAATCTTAACTATTTTCAGAAGAATTTGTTCTACGAACCCAGTGCCTTAATGTGTCAATGAATAAAAATCCCGTCTCGACATTCATGTAAAGAACTTTTGGCATTGCGTGTTCTCAATCTGTGGAAAATTACAGATACGATTTCTTGTTTCTCACCTTAATAAGAATTGTTTTGCGTGTCTGTTTCTTGAAGCCCTACTACACCCTTTTAGAGAAACCAGAAAGGTAAAAAGCACAGAACTGCCTTGCAAGACCATTTCGTACGGAGCCATTTTGTACTTTTATCATCGTGTGGTTTGTCCTGTAAATTGGATTGCTTATGTAGCGTTGCCTCCTGAAACCCACACGCATGTATTCGTCTGAATAGCTGAGACGCTACGAGTATTGCTTCGTAGAAGTTAGCAAGAAAGTGAAACTAGCCACAGAGCAATGTTGGCAACATGACGTCCGTTGGGAACGTACAACTAGTATATGCATAATTGTACGCACACACAAACACATAGAGAGAGTGGTGGTTAAAGACTGAAAACAGCCGCTTCATTATGCACATAAATTTAAAGTAACATTAACTTTGTTTTTATGGTAAAAGGAGTTTTGCGAATCGATTTTGACTACGTTTTTCTGTCATGTCTCAAGCACGTATTTGTTTGTATATGGAGTGTCTCAGAAAAGTATACACCTGTGATTCCAAACTGAGAGGTATTTGACGTCAAGCATGTTTCCACTCCCGGTCAGTGGCGGCGATAAGGCCCCCGCAAGCCACGCCGCGCAGGGAGCCCCCAACAAACTAATAAAATATAATTATCCGATGAAAATAATAAGCCCTGATTTCACAAAAGTCACAGATTTGTAATTTGTATGAAATCGTGAGAGAAAGAAGATACAATTTTGTACAAGATCGGTAAAGTAACTAAATAACACTGAACAGTATTGTTTTTCGGGGCTCCAAAACCTATGTGGGACCAAATAGTGCATCATCATTACCAGTAAATAGAAATTTAATTGGGTCAAAGATCATATTTTATGAAAAACTTACGAACGATAGTGTACAACAGAGGGAATAAAAGTTTATTAAAAGTGTTCTGTATTAGAATTTCTTTTGGGGACTCCCCAACCACCTAAAAACATTCTTTACAAAAAGAAACAGCTAGTCTTGATAAGACGTGGCAGTATCTCAGCCGCGCATCTGATAATTTGAAAGCTTTAAGAGGAGACTTCCCTTGTGAAATGAAAACAAATCGAAAGAGGTCTGTCAAAAAGGCTTTTTTGATGAAGTTGTAGTCGACCACAGGATTGACGATCCAATAAAGGCATTTGAAATAACAGCATTTAACGCAACCTTAGACATTGTGATAAACCAACTGGAAATGAGTTTTTAAAGCTTGCATTGCATTGTAGAAATGCTTTCTTTCCTGTCATCTCAAGAACCGGTAAACACACGAAGAAGTAGGATAGAAATGTAAGACCCTCGTAAATATATATCCAGCAGATCTCTCAAAATCACTGCCTGACCAAGTAATATCTTTTAGAACATTGTTAGGGAAAGAAATGTGGAAAGAAAACCGTCAGGGAAGTAATGAATTTGCTTGTTGAGGAAAATGTTTGCCTTATCAGTTGCCTCTCAGATGTGATTACTGCTCTACAACTTAACCCTTCCAGACACAACAGCTACAGCAGAGAGAAACTTTTCAAAACTGTTTGATAAAGTCACATCGAAGAAGTACCATGACGCAAATGCGTTTAAGTAACCTGGCAATTTTGAGCATTGAAGACAAAGAAACGCAAAAGGTTAATGTCAGTAAAGAAGTCGACTGTGTTCCTAAGTTAAATAAAGAAGATAAAAGAACAGTAAACTAACTATGGACCTACATAAAATCCGTAAATATGTAAATGCACACATTGTATATAAAATAACGTAGAGAACTTTGAGTATTATTGTATTGACTATTTGACTGTGCACTACGCAGAAATGAAGTGTTTGTTCATCTTGAAATATGAATGTGCTAAGAAGTAATGAAAGGAAGTTATACAATTTTTTATGGTGTCGTATTCACAAGAAACTGCAGGTGACACATTATTTAATCTTAGGTAACTTTCTAAGTTATATGTTTTTTTATTTTATTTTTTATTGTTATTTAGACGCGTCTGTAATATGTTATTTCATTGGCTTATCAACTTTTTTTTTGTCAAACACTAAACGGGGCCTTCTTTCCCACTTTATCAGCAAAGTGTTTATATAGGTCAAAGGCATAAAAGTTAAAGGTACATCTTGTAGGATGGATACATATATATATATATATATATATATATGTATATGGCCGGGAAACCGGGACAGGATCGGCAAACCGGGACTGCCGCAATGCCGCCCCAAAAGGCTTCTGCCACTAACTGGGAGGAGACCCCTTCATTCCTCTTGCTAAGGCTTAAGGGAACCGACCAAGGTAGACGCCTAATGTCCAATCCATACGTTCACGTCGTGGGGCCTGTTAGTACCCAAGCAACTGCTTGGCGAACGAACATGAATGGGCTGCTCACCAACCCGCATTAGCAGACAGCGTGGTGAGTCAAATGTCTGCACCCCTCCGTTCTTTACACATGATGGTACAAGTAAGGAAACAACATCGGAGGAGCCCCATTGCCCGGAGGACGGAATGCAGCTGGCAACGGCAGCGGTCAGTCCTGCAGGAAGTCAGAGGGTCAAAATGCCCGGGTTTGGACTGTAGACTGCCAGGACACCGACACGGCAACTCGAACGGACCTATACGTGGCGACTCTCAACTGTCGGTCACTTGCAGGAGATGATAAATTAGAAGAATTGCAGAATGAAGTAACAAAGATTAAGTGGGACATCATAGGACTATCAGAAGTGTAGAGGAAGAACGAAGAACAGTTGGAACTACCATCGGGGCACACGTTCTACTTTAAAGGAGCGGAAAATGGAAAACCGACAGGCGTTGGCTTTATAATTAATAAGGACCTGAAGACACGGATCACAGAAATTGAAGGAATTTCAGATTGAATCGCACGGGTAGTAATAAAGACAAACAAGAGATACATTATGGAAATTATACAAGTGTTTGCTCCAACAACCTCACACCCGGAGGAGGAAGTCGAAGACATATACGAGGAGATACAGAAGATTTTGGATAGTAGCAAATCACATTACAAAATTGTAATGGGAGACTTCAATGCGAAAGTAAAAACCAAGCAGAGCAGTGACAAGAAAGTTGGAAATTTAGCGAAAGAAACAAGAGATTAGAAAAGTTAGTGGAATTCTCAGAAGCCAACAGACTGTTCATTTTCAATATATTTCCAAGAAACCGCCCCAGAGGAAGTGGACATGGATAGGCCCAAATGGGACTAAAAACGAAATAGACTACGTTCTATCGAATAACAGGGAAACTCTGCAAGACGAACTGTTCTGAACAGTTTCAAAGTCTCGAGTGATCATTGGATGGTGAGATGTAAGCTGAAACTAAATACTAAACTTGAGAGAAATAGGGTTATAAGAGAAAAACTGCCAGTTTTAGATCTGGAAAATCTAGCAAAACACAGAGAGACATTCGAGATAGAACTAAGCAACAGATTCAGCGCCTTGGAAGAGTTAGAGGATGAAGAAGATATTGATAGCAAAAATAAAATACTGACCGAGATAATAAGTGATAGCCAAGGAAATAGCAGGCACCAGAAAGAACAAAGAGAGCAAAATTTAAGAAAAAAACTAAACTCTTGCTGAAAGAAAGAAGGGAAATGAAAGAAGAGGAATATTGTATAAAGAGGATTGAGTACATAGAACTAAATAAAAACGTAAGGAAAAAAATAAGAGAGGATGTACGAAGATATAACGAAAATCTTGTTAGAAATACAATCGAGGAAAACTAGAGTCTGAAGAAAACCAAACAACAGCTCATGATAGGGAAGAAGCAAATAATTGCAGTTAAGAGACCAGACGGGACAGTAACACGAAATAAGGAAGAAATTATAAAAATATTTGAATTTCTACAGAGAATTGTACTACTCCGAAGAAGAACTAGGAAATGAAGACTCAGAAGAAAATGATGTAGAAGTACCAGACGTAATGAAAAAAAAGTGGATAAAGTACTTCGAGAGATGAAGAACTGAAAATCGCCAGGAGAAGATGGACTCACAGCAGAGATGTTTAAATGGGGAAGTGAAAAGATGAAAGAGGAACTTACTAAATTATTCTCGATATGCCTGAGGAAGAGAGAATTAAATATCCCTAAGTTGGAATAACGCTGTTATCATTTTTTTTGTACAAGAAAGGGGACAAATAATGCGTGGAAAACTACAGACCAATTAGTTTACTGTCAGTTCTATACAGAATGTTCACCAAAGTTATTTTGAATCGTATTGAACGAGACTTAGATTAAATATCATCCCAGTTTAAATTTTGGAACACTTTCTCCAGTACCGCAGAAAACAGTTTTGGAGAAATTGAATCTCCTTGCCTTACCCCCTTTCCAACTTTAAATTTTTCACTTTCTTGATGTAGTCTAATGACATATGTGGCAGTCGAATAAATGTTTTGCAGTAGCTTGATGTTTGCATTTTCGATGCCTTGATCTTCAAGTGACTTAAGTATTGCTGACAAGGAGACCGAATCGAAAGCTTTTTCAAAATCTACGAATCCGAAACTTAGTGGAAGTTCATATTCATTAGTCCTTTTTCATAACTTCATTCAATGTTTGTATGTGGTCCATTGTGCTAAATCCACGACGAAATCCGGCTTGTTTCGTTCCTTGATTAAAATCCAAGTCCGGTTCAATACGATTCAAAATATATTTGGTGAACATTTTGTATAGAACTCAGAATAAACTAATTGGTCTGTAGTTTTTGACGTGTTCTTTGTCCCATTTCTTGTACAGCAAATGATAACAGCATTATTCCAACTAGAGGGTATTTCTCTCTTCCTCAGACACATTGAGAATAATTTAGCAACTTCCTCTTTCATCTTTTCACCTCCCCATTTAAACATCTCTGCTGTGAGTCCATCTTCTTCTGGCGATTTTCAGTTCTTCATCCCTCAAAGTACATTATTCACTTCTTCTTTCATTACGTCTGGGACATCTACATCATTTTCTTCTAAGTCTTCATTTCCTAGCTCTTCTTCGGAGTAGTACAATTCTCTGTAAAAATTTTCAAATTTGTTTATAATTTCTTCCTTATTTCGCGTTACGGTCCCGTCTGGTCTCTTAACGGCATATATTTGCTTCTTCCCTATCATGAGCTGCTATTTGGTTTTCTTCAGGTTCTTGTTTTCTTCGATTGTATTTCTAACAAGATTTTCGTTATATCTTCGTACATCCTCTCTTATTTTCTTCCTTACGGTTTTATTAATTCTATGTACTCAATCCTCTTTATGTAATTTTCCTCTTCTTTCATTTCCTTTCTTTTCTTGAGCAAGAGTTTAGTTTCTTCTGAGATTTTGCTCTCTTGCTAATTTCTGGTGCCTGCTATTTCTTTGGCGGTCTCTCTTATTATCTCGGTCAGTATTTTATTTCTGCTATTGATGTCTTCTTGTTCTTCTAACTCTTTCAAGGCGCTGAATCTGTTGCTTAGTTCTATCTCGAATGTCTCTCTGTTTTTCCCAAGATTTTTCAGAACTAAAAGTGGCGGTTTTCTTCTGATAAGCTTCTTTCTCTCAAGTCTAGTATTTAGTTTCAACTTACATCTCACCATTCTATGACAACTGGAGACTTTGAAACTGTTCAGAACAGACACGTCTTGCAGAATTTCCCTCTTATTCGATAGAAGGTAGTCTATTTCATTTTTGGTCCCATTTGGGCCTTTCCACGTCCACTTCCTTTGGAGCGGTTTCTTGAAAATATATTGAAAATGAACAGTCTGTTGGCTTCTGAGAATTCCACTAACTTCTCTCCTGTCTTGTTTCTTTCGCCAAATCCAAATTTTCCAATTTTGGTGTCACTGCTCTGCTTGGCTCCTACTTTCGCATTGAAGTCTCCCAATACAATTTTGTAATGCGATTTGCTACTATCCAAAATCTTCTGTATCTCCTTGTATAGGTCTTCGACTTCCTCCTTCGGGTGTGAGGTTGTTGGAGCAAACACTTGTATAATTTCCATAATGTATCTCTTGTTTATCTTTATTACTACCCGTGCGATTCTATCTTAAATTCCTTCAATTTCTGTGATCCGTGTCTTCAGGTCCTTATTAATTATAAAGCCAACGCTTGTCGGTTTTCCATTTTCCGCTCCTTTAAAGTAGAACGTGTGCCCCGATGGTAGTTCCAACTGTTCTTCGTTCTTCCTCTACACTTCTGATAGTCCTATGATGTCCCACTTAATCTTTGTTACTTCATTCTGCAATTCTTCTAATTTATCATCTCCTGCAAGTGACCGACAGTTGAGAGTCGCCACGTATAGGTCCGTTCGAGTTGCCGTGTCGGTGTCCTGGCAGTCTACAGTCCAAACCCGGGCATTGTGACCCTCTGACTTCCTGCAGGACTGACCGCTGCCGTTGCCAGCTGCATTCCGTCCTCCGGGCAATGGGGCTCCTCCGATGTTGTTTCCTTACTTGTACCATCATGTGTAAAGAACGGAGGGATGCAGACATTTGACTCACCACGCTGTCTACTAATGCGGGTTGGTGAGCAGCCCATTGATGTTCGTTCGCCAAGCACTTGCTTGAGTACTAACAGGCCTCAGGACATGAACGTATGGATTGGACATTAGGCGTCTACCTTGGTCGGTTCCCTTAAACCTTAGCAACAGGAATTAAGGGGTCTATATATATTAGAGATCATGTAATTTTAAGCATTTTATCAAAGAGCCCCTTATTTTGTTCGCGGGAGGGCCCCTAATCTCTTAACGCCGGCACTGCTTCCGGTGAAAGTAGTGGGAGCGAAGGAGGTAGACGATAAAGGCCGCTTTAGACGATACCATTTCTCGTACGATCTCTCGTATGATAGAATGTATACAATCCATAGAATGAGATTTTTCGTACGATAAATCATACAATATTGTATAGTGTTTTACACTGTTCAATTTTGGATACGAGGGGTAATGATGAAACTGCTGGAGTTTATAGTTATGACATCTCAGGCTTTTAGGGTAATTATATCACAGATATTTGTGAAAGTATAGCTCATTTAAAAAAATAATTAAAACATTGATAACAATGAGTCTTGACGCAACAGAAATTCAGTTTGTTTTAATGCCACATTCTTCTACCAAGAGAATCTAACTTCTACTAGGTTTCAGTGGTAACGAAAGTGTCGTAGCTTTACTTCTGTACTTCAATAAAGATATTTCAATGCGGACCATGGACGTAAGAATATAACAGGACTAGTAACAAGCAATTCACTCAATGTTATAAAAATGGGACGGCTGAGAGTGCAGTTTGTCATTCCAACATGGCGGATCACGCATACTTCCTGGAAAGGAAGCAGACGATATTGTGAATATGCAAATAAATTTTAATTACCTAAATTTGTCCTTAACTACTAATTATTATAAAATAAGTGTTATTGCAATACACTTCCTTCTCATAAGCAGTGATCATTCAAATCTTGAAACCTGATATTATTTCACTATTATTATTGAAGAAAGAACTTAAATATTGCTTACCTGTTTATCCTCACACGTACCTCTTGGTCGGCTTCATCAGACGCAACCTTCACATACCTTAAATTATTTTCCATAAATTAAAAAATTGTAACTAAAAGTGGCTCAATTAACATTACTTCTTATGGCCAGTTGCAATGTTTTGGTAAATTCAACCTGGCGGCAAGGCGCACTTCCGGCCCATAAATTTTGGCTTGTTACTTGTTCTTACGTCCATGATGCGGACACACAAAAACATTGAAAATTTTGCCGTCTTCGGTGATAAGTTCGGAGTCATATGTGTTTTTTTTAGAATATTCCTGAGTTAACAAGATATGTGACATTACACAGCACTTCAAAAGCATATAAATCGCGATATATTAACTCCTATTTATACATACGTGGGCAATTAGTAATACTGCGGTTTAACTACTTCTACCACAGAGGACTGGAAACGCCTCAAAATGCTACGTTTTACGTTCCTATAAGCATGTAATACATGCAAAATACAAATATGAGGAGTAATGTAGATTTTATGTGATTTATAGGCTCATTTCACACGTAGGTGTGAATAGGGATGGTCAACTGTCTTAACCCTTGAGTAAAAATTAGTTCGTTCGATTAATAACCTAGCTCATGTATTGACTTGCACAGCTCTGGCTTAACGTCGACACTCTACCCACAATATGTCTACTTCTGTAATTAATGTTCAATGTATTTTCATTATTTCGGATGCACAGAGCGTATATGTTTATCAAAATTATTGGGGGGATATGATTGCAAAGATACCGGTGTCCTCTACATTATTTCCTTTCATACATATCATGCCTGCAGCAGATTCGGTACTCTACGCACAAGAAAAACAAAGAAAATCACCTTAACTGCATTGCACAATATATAGGAGAAGCAGTAGCTATTAGATCACATCAGAACTTTGTCATTATATTTTTAAACATATTTTTCACGTATTTAGTACCTTTTATGGTTATAGGAATGCAAAACGTAGCATTTTGAGGTATTGCCAGTCCTTTATGGCAGAAGTAGCTGAACTGCAGTATCACCGACTTTTTACCCTTCCCTTAAAAACTTTGTTTTATATCTTTATACCTGTAATAGTTTATTATGCCATTATGTATGTTAATTTCTGCATCAAGTAATAACATTAATATGTTCTCTTTGTCTCGTAACCCTTTAACCAAACAGCCGAATAGGAAAGCACGCTATATTGCCAGTAGGGGCGCTGTCATAGATTGTACGAAAAATCCGCTGAAAAATAGGACCATTTCTATTTAGATAACACATCGGAGATAGAATGAAAAATCGTACGATCCGCGCTTTACACGATCAAAGAATGTAACCGATGAGATTGCATACGAGGGATCGTACGAGAAATTGTATCGTCTAAATCGGCCTTAATATTGTTTGTCTTGCGTCGAGTTCGTGCCGTAGTGTCTGCCTGCCGTGTCACTGAAGTATCTGAGTGGGTACTCGAAAGTGAAAAGTGTTTGCAATCCATTTCATAGAGTAGTTAATGTACCGTAAGCATCAGAAAAGAAACCCTTGCTTTTCGAAGAACAGACAAATAGACCTTGAGAAAGTAAGCTTAGAACACAATAAACTGCTTTCATTCCAAACAATAATGATATTCATACTTACGAAGTGTGTATGAAACGTTAAAAATGCATGACAGGAAGCAACGGTTTTTCTTTTCAAATGTTGTGTGCATATCGTATAAAGAGAAAAGTAATATATCCCGACAGTACCTAACCCGCCTTCGCTCACTCGACAATGTTATTGAATTGTGTGAAACGTTGAAAATGGTAAAGGTATCAAAAGGTGAACAGTTTTTTTTTTTTTTTTTTTTTTTTTTGTCTTCGCACAAGAACTATTATCAAAAACATCAATTGAACGAGAAGAATCGTCAGTGCTCTATTTTTGGGGACTGTTCCCTGACCATAAATCGATTCGAGATGGTTTCCAAGAAATAAACCTTGCAGGATTGAAATGATTCCCGAAAAGTGTACAAGAACTTGTCAGCCTCTGGATCTGTTTGGTTTCCGACCAACGAAACACTATATAAGATATCTCTGTCTGTGGAAACAATATTTCTACAAACATGTTTTTATGTTGCTTTTCTCCGTAACCTAATAAATCATATTTTACAATTCTTTTAAATGATCCAAACCGCTATGAGTTCCTCTCAATAAAGACACTCTCTGCACAGATCCTCATGAAATATCCACAGTTTGATTTGCACAACCAAAGCAATATCATCAAGATCATGCCGATTCCACATAATAAGTTCTGTTCGGATCAATGCTTGGGATTCTGACAGTATTCCTTTTACAAGTCTGTCATGAGATCGGCTGACTACATACCTTTGGATCCCTAGTTATGTTTACATTCCATGGCGTATAACTTTGTCTGTTCTACAGAAAGCAGAGGTTTCTTGTCTGATATTTAAGATACATTAACAGCTCTATGGAATACATTGCAGTTTTCATTTTCGAGTGACCACTCGGATACTTCTTTTGTGAGGAAGAGAAAAGAAACTATGACGTCGCAAGCCGTCCAGTTGGAAATAACTTATCTACAGTACATTATCAGTCCATAACTCTTCCCCGTACATATTCTTTCAGGAGGAAATCCTGCCTTAGATATTGGTAATCGTAAATTCCCACTTCTAGCTAGTTGAAGAGGTTCCGGAGTTTGATTCCCGTTGAGATTTCATGCATTTTCCGGTGCTGACAATTGGGGAGTAATGTAAATAAGGCAGTAGCGGACTTCGGACACGAAGGCAATAGAATTTGGCAATAGAATCGTGGTGTTGACCATCCACGCAACAATCACTTCATGGCTAACCAAAGTTTGATTTGAGCTGTAGCGCCTTTCGAGATTAGTTTTGTTTAATTCTAATCGAATATGATGCACTGACGGTAGGATAACGAATATTTGAATTGAAATGATGGATTACATGGTTCTCAACAGACACGCTTAAAATTATCTGATACAAGGTGTCGATAATCCAAGAAAAGAGTATCTAAATAGCAGTACGCTGTATACTTTATTAAAAAAGAAACTACTAAACGATGCATATAATCAGCAAAAATATCACCAATACTTAACTTGATTTATTTGACGAACGCAGATATAAAAAAAATACAGGTACTGTACCCAAGATGGATACTAATCACCGTCGTCCCGTGGCTAGGCTCGTGAAATTCTGTAAACCTCGAAGCGGACGTAGTTCAGTTGGTACAGCGCATGGATTCCGCCAGTAATTTGTTTGCAGCGGTGTAAAGTCAGGGAGGGGGCATGCACGGTTTCTATCGATTTTTGACCGTATACATTTTAAAGTTTAGTTTTCTAGAAAATTTTGTTCGACACCCCCTGAGGGGGTCTGGCAGAATCATTGGTAGAGCGTTAGATTCTCATTCTGGAGGTCCTATGTTTGATACCAGCGACCAACCATCCTGACAGGTTTTCTCATGGATTTTCTTCAGTCACATCAGGCAAATGTCGGATGATACCTTCAACTTAGGCTCTAGTCAACTCCTTCCCTTCCTGACCATCCTGACTGAGGGTTTCCACAGTTTTTTTTAGTCACGCCAAGGAAATGCCTGGATGGTACTTTCAACTTAGGCCCTGGCAGACACCTACCCTCACCCTTTCTCCTCCCCTGACCCAGGCTGAGCCTTAGATGTCTGAAAGTAATAATTAAAGTTCAAGTTCGAACCTCACGGGCGACCATCCTGACGGATTTTCCAGGGTTTTCCTCTTTACGTTATTATTCTTTTTCTATATTAAGAGCTTCGCACACCCAAATCCTAAAGTGTTCTCCAACCAGTTAGAACCCAACATCATTGCAGGTTAGTATTTATTTTAGGAAAAAGAAGTCCATATTAAACAATTATTTTTTAATTAATTACAATTAACTGGATTATTCTGTCGTATATCTAATGGTTGAATATTATATTGTCATTGGAAGCAAGCAAGTTTTCAAAATTTTAAAGAAATCGGATGATGGGAAGTGAGTTAAAAAATCAATTACTAGATTTGTACCAGAGATGAAACATGATTACAGAGTGAGTTAATAGAAAGCGTGTAATAAGTAATGTTTGTAGTGCAGAGACAATATTACTATTTTTAGGATGCCTCTTGATAGTCACTCTCTGAGTAAAACTCTACAATGTCACCGTTTTCACCGAGCTGCCATAAATCAACTGGTAGAGCATTGGCTTTGTATTCGGGAGTACCAGCAGCCGACCATCTTGACTGAGGTTTTCCAGCGTTTCTTCTCACTCACGCAAGGCAAGTGTGTGGTACCTTCGACTTAGGATTTAGACGACTTTTTCCCGCATCCTAAACTTATTCCGGCCCGAGCCATAGATATCTAAAGGCCATAAACGAATTCAAATTCAAAATTGTCACAATTCTCATAATCACGATCGACAAATTGAAATAGAAATATTCTTATCTGGTTACAACAGTACTTTACTGATTTTGCTGTGCCACTTCTAGATACTTATTGTTTCCCTGATGCTACATTTCTTCCCCAGGCACTTTCATTCAGATGCTTCTTTAAACCTTTCGCTTTGTCTTCAACAACACCCTCATTGTCTTCCGTAGGGTTTCTGCCAGGATTTTCAGTTTGTGGATGTGTAAAGTCAAAATTCAGAGGGTGTGAGTGGAGTTTTGCACGGTTTCTATCCATTTTTAACCGCAAACATTTTAAAATTGGGGTGTTGTCGAGAATTTGTGCATGACACCTCCCACAGGGGGGACTGGCGGAATCACTGCTCTTCAGAAACTGAAAAAAATTGAAATATTCCTCATAGTTCTTGAAAAATACTGTAACAACAAACACAGACCGAGTGATAAAAGCAGTCAAATAACTTTAAACGACAGCAACTGAAGTCAGTGTCCAAGTGATATCTGATCTGATGACAAAGAGATAAACCGCCACAGAAAAGAGTTCTATGCCAAATAGGCACTTGCAAAGTCCTTCATACTTCCGCTTCTCCTGATCCCAATTTTCAAAGGATTGACATAAAATTTAGTTATCATATGGGTAACGGGTGAAAGAACACAATAAAGCATTTTACGAGTACTTTAAAAAAGGCACTTCCTCTGGAATGCCCGTCTTACACCCATAGCCTTTTAATTGGTAGAGCACCAGCCTGCAACTGGGAGTCTTCGTTTGATTCTCGATCATTGCAGCGAGAAGACTTTCTGCACAGTTTTAACGTGCTTGGATACGAGTTCTTTTTTTTTTTTCGTATAAAGGAAATTAATATCTAATATACCTATTTGCAACGTTTAGCAAACCTAGCGACTATTCGCGTGGAAGATCATGTGTGAATTTGAAATAGAAATCTTTTATATATATATGTATATTATTTTTTGTTTTTATTATGTCGCATTATATGTGTAATGTGATACAATGCTTATTACGCAGTAAGTTGTGAATGTCAACATGGGTTTAGCGTCTTTCGCTTCTTTGTTTACAAATCTCGCTTCCGTATATCGGTACTAACTTTTCACAATATCGTCCTAAGTTATGGACTTGAGCAATTCTGTATGTTACAGTTTTATATTACACAACAATTGCTTTCATTTTATATCAATTGTAATTCTTCTACTGTTATACTCTCTGTCGTATGCTTTAACCAAGAATGAAAAAGTTGTTGCCAAGAAATATTTCTTAAATTTTCATTTTTCGGAGCAAATTTTGTTCCGAAAGACGTCTTGATTTGTCAGCGAGATCCTCCCGACGTCCTTGATGCTCTGCCCCTTGTGGTAGAACACTGTGTGACGTCAGGAGGTGATCGTCTGACACTTCAAGATGTCCTCCCCAATTTGGTGCAGCCGGCTGCACCAAACAGGTTGAAGATATTGCATTGGGAGCAACGGCGGGAAGGGGATCACCGCCCCAGAAAATAAAACCCGCTGCAAAGTTATCAAAATGAGATTTCTTCTCTCAATGCAATGTAGACCAGGGCGGTGAGGGCCTGTTTACTTACAGTACAAGGCATCTGTTAGGCCCGGCAAAATCCCAGTAGATGCCTTCCAATATAACTATCATAAATTGTCTGTTTGTTTGTTTGTTTGTTTCTTTCTTTCTTTCTTTCTTTCTTTCTTTCTTTCTTTCTTTCTT
>JAGDQP010004489.1:15217-27768 GCA_022664845.1 Lepisma saccharinum
TTTCTTTCTTTCTTTTTCCTCTCTCTGTCTCTCTCTCTCTCTCTCTCTCTCTCTCTCTCTCTATCTATCTATCTATCTATCTATCTATCTATCTATCTATCTATCTATCTATCTAATAGTAGAACATATAGGACAAATACGCTTTCACATTATCAACTGTTTATAGTTTCCCACAAAATAATTTTTAGTTTGAAAATAAACATCATCGCCTTTTCTTTTCACGTTTCTTATTTTCATGAACAAGACTTCCAAAATATTTGAAGCTGGATCCTCTTGTGCTTTTGTCCTTTAATGTCTATTTTCTATAGTTTATTCCTTTCCAATTATTTATCAGTCATTTCGCTATTCTTAACTTTTGCCTTTCTCCGTGTCTTCACCGACTGTTCTTCTAACTTTTTTTTAAAATTCTTTTATTTTAAATTCTTTCCAAAATATTTAAAATTATATTTACCAATAACTCTACACAAGTAGCATTTTATCATCTGAAAATCTTATGAATTATTGAAGCTTTCTCAAGCAGATTCGTATAATTTCATTGTATATCTTCCTGCCGGTTCTGTTTGTACGGGAATGTTGTCCAGGGTCTCGGAAAAGACTCGAGGGAGGAGTACCATCCAGGCGGCAACTCTCTTCGAGAAGGAGCATGCCAATCCTCGTGCTCTGTTGCGACCAGTACATGAGTGCAAGTGAAACTTCGTGGACAAGTAGCATAGCTTTGTACGTACGTAACCTTTTCTAATATATCTTAACATTTTTATGATTCTCTTCAAATTACCGAAGGTTGGTTTCCGAATAGCTCTGGTCCTTACTAAAGTTTATCTATTGAATTACGTGGCGAGGAATTTCGATACCAATTGTACACTTCGCATCAAAAAAATTCCGGCAGCGAACGTCGTGAAGCTAGGCAACCCAAATGGCACCTTCTTATCCCATAATCGTGTCTGCTAAACAGACTCTTCCGTCGTCTCGCCCATACTAAAATCAGCAAACATCATGAGCACGGGTTTTTTTTTTTCAAAATAGACATGTATTAGTATTGAGAAAATGAAAGAATTAAAGCGAGACGAATCAATATACATAAGTTCATGGAGGGAGAAATTGAAACATACAATGAAACATTGAAACTGATAGATGTCTGTTAGACAGAGGCAGAGATATGAGAGAGAGAGAGAAGAAGAACAACAAGAACAAGAAGAAGAAGAAGTAAAGATAAAAATATGGAATGTAAACGTAGTAAAAAAGATTAAGTTCAGTTCCCACACTATAGAGCTCACTTCCCACAAATCTAACAGCAAGATAGAAGTGACTTTCGGATTTTATATTTGTTCAGAGCTCTTTGAATATATAAAGGGTGCTTAAAAAATTCATGAAGTCATCACTTTCAACATATAGACCAAACTTGGTAGTCAGATTCAATACTAATGATTTCCAGTGAAACTCCAGTTTTCAGACACATCTAGGATAATGTCAAAAGTGTAACACACATGCTTTTTTGCACGGGGTTCGGTTGCAAATCCGGTGGAGCTTCTTAAATATACTGGATCGGAATACTTTATGATCAGGGATTCTGTCAGAATTTTCAGATTGGGGTGTAAAGTCAAAATTGGGAGGGTGGACTAGAGTTTTGCACGGTTTCTATCAGCTTTTGTCCGCAATAAAGTTAAAGATTTGGGGTTGACACCCCCACAGAGGCCGGGATCTGGCGGAATAACTCATTGTAACAAACACAGAAGATAGCATAGGCCATACCTTATATTCCAGACTACGAATGCAAAGTGAACATAAAAAGAAAATGAATGAATGATATTTTTTCTGCTTAATTTCTATCAGAAAGAGTAAAGATTACAAGTTCAAATTGTATGAAAATGAAAAGTTACAAATGTTCAAAAGCAAAATTAGTATGTTCCTTATAGGCATAGTAAACTTTACATAGTTCCACATTTCAAACGTGAAAAGAAGAAACACATGTAATAATATGTTGGCAAATTAGAGGATGGAAACGAATTTGGTGCCAAACTAATATAAAAAGAATTCTTCTCTTGAAATAGCGAAAAAAGGGGGCCATTTTCTACTCATGTCTTAAAATTTATCTGTTCTGGACATGCCACTCTATATTCCACCTATTGCGAATATAACGTTCTAATAATTACAACACTAATGAACTAGTGTTTATAACAATTCGCACAGATGGAATGAACACGGCAGAGATGAAACGGGTCACCGGCTGTCGGGGGATGCTGGTCAAGTTTTGTACTGTGTCGTCCGGTGTAAGATTCGAACTAATGTTAACCCGCTGATTCGATTTAGATCTGATAACTCGGAGGATGAAGGACAGGTTTTAATTATTTCATTGCGTTTGAAAAGTGTTTGTTTCAGCGATGACCAGGATCGGAGATGTTACCCCGAGATCACGAAACATACGACGCCGAAATCCCCAGTTCCAGACCGAGTCAATCGGGTTAAAGGGTCACTTGTGTTTGAGTCAGACCCTATCATCGGGTCATCGAAAGTGGCCCGAATTTAGCTGTGGAACACGCACAAACAGAGAGAGTGTGTGCAAAGTAAGAGAAAAATAAAGATAAATAGATAGAGAGAAGAAGAAGAGAAAGACGCAGCGAAGACACGATCACAATACATCAAGAAAGAGAGGAAGAGAGAAAGATCAATGGAAAACAAGAAAACTACATTATCATTACGGATTCTGACCAGTGGTACTTCGTAAGTTCTCCAAAATCCGGAGATGATTCTTTGTTTGAATACTTCAGCGTATGCGAAAAAGAAACTGGCTGGTGGGGAATCGAACCCACGTTCTCAAATTAGAAGTTTAGCATGATAGAGATACTCCACAGTTGCCTCTTTCCAAAACGTACTTAACAAATGCTGTAACATTGAGTATATGTGTTATATTTTGTCTGTATGTATTCTGTAGTGAGTAAACACATGTGTATGCATGTCCTTCTTGGCATGTCAAATTATGAAATGGATATATTATGGCAGTTTTAAGAACAAATCCAGTTTAGGGTAAGTATTGTCACATTAAGTCACGATCATTTATTGTCTTTTATTGTAACGTAAACCAGCCTGAACGAAGCTAGCATCACCAAAAAAGATGTCATTAGTAAATGGAGAAGTTAAAACTGCAATTAAAAGTTCTAATACACTTCGTGGAATATGACAAGTTGAACGTAACACAAATTTGAACTTTTGACAGTTTTTATTGTAAGTATCAAAAGTCGTCACTTGCAGGCGATTCGAACCTACAAACATAAGGTTTCCCACTTAAGCAAGTTCCTCAGGATTGTATTTCATTCGGCATCATATGTCTATATTACGCGAAAGTGTAGGTTTTTGTAAATAAGTCGCCCAGCATCAAAATTATCTCCTATTTTCAACTTCTGTGGAACAAGAAAAGAAGAAAAAAACTACATGAACTTGCATTAATGTTAGCGGTATAGAACTTGCCTACATTGAGTACGGTCCACCGTAGCCCTCATGGCCGAAATCTTTCGGGCCCTTGGTTATTGTACACTCAGTCAATAATAATCTGAGCGCACTCTTTAGCAGCTCTTAGAAACTTTAAGTTCAGAAACTGAACTATGTGGCAACCTTGCAACAACATGAGAGACTACTGCGCGGGTTTCAATACAATGGGTGTATTAATGCAGCTTTTGAGTATTAATATTTGTGAAGAAAATAATGTTTGTATATCTAGTCGTGATGTAGTGAAAAATATGTGAATAAAAGTAATTAGAACGTTTCTCTTGTTTTTATTGTTCATAAAATAAATTATAATACAGCGATGTTGCTATGTCTGTAATCATTAGCGATGAAGTTTTGATTATTCCCACTTGGGACGTTAAATACGGTTTTTGAAACCTTTAACAAATTATATAAAATAGTTTTCATATGTATAGAATCTAACAAAATAGTAGTCAATAGAAGATTAGCTCATAAATGCACGAAACACTGTAACTGAAACAAAAATCAGTATTATATAACTTTTACTTTGCTTTAATTTCAGTAAGAGTTGAGCTTGAAGCCTTTCTAACTGATATCTTCGTGCTTGTGCGTGCTGCGTCGCGTATTCCCCCCCCCCCTATTCATCCATAAAGCTTGCGACGCGAGTTCGAATCCCGAAGCTCTTCTTTTCTCACAAAGCTCCGTCATCTATGTACGTATTGCATGGACGTATTAGTTTGATTCCTGTCAAATGCAAAGAAATCTGACAACGATTACCATTCCTTAAATAAGGGTTAACCATTTCAAGGTTTATTCTAATAATTATATCGAAAGTTTTAGTAGTCATATCAAAATCTTTTTAGAAAGGAGCAGTTTAATCGAGGTCATATTCGCTGACGTCAAACTTGAGGTCAGTGACTCTCTATCTGCTTTACTGTAATTTAATCACTTGCATGAATTCTTAAAATGCAGAAGGCTAACCAAATGAAAAGCGTCTGCCAATTTTAAACACCAAATTAGGAACGGCTGGATAAATCGAGATCGCTGAATCCAAATTTGAAGTCAGTTTCTCTGTACTTATATTCGTTTAGGCGCTAGCCTCCATTACAGATGGAGGAATCAAAATTAAGAGGTCCAATATTTTAAGGTAGCTAACAGACAGAACATACCAGGTGGACAGGGGAAATTAACGGAGCTTTCTTGTTCTTGCTCGATCTAAATCCACATTGTTCTCACCTAACGAATATCACTGGTTTCTTGATTTAGGTAAATTATACTATTATAGAATTGCATTTCTTTAAGTAAACTTATATCAGACGGCATTGCATACACAAAGAATCAATTTCTGAGTAGTATAATAATGGTTCCAAAATACGAGCTACATTCCCCCTACTTTCTAAGGTAAGTTGAAATTTTACAAATGAGGTTGGTGTATATTATTCCCCCAAATGCATCTAATCAAGTGAATAAAATATTTTACGATTTTGAAAGAAAATTATATTGGCTTAGATCAGGGTTTCTCAACGTGGAGGTCGCGACCCCCAGAGGGGTCGTGAGCTGTGTGTAAGAGAGTCGCAAGAGAAGGTGAAAAAATTAATTTAGCTAGGGTTTGTAGGTTAAAACTAATAAATTTCGAAGACGATATTTTATTTTGCTTATTGTTTTTATAATTAGGGTCTACTAAAATAATGTAATTAGTTGAATAGTTTTAAATAATGTAATTAGGATGTTTATTATCAAATACAGCATATCAACGGTCATATATTTGAAATGTCATGTTTTTAGTTGCAGGATGAAAAAGGTTGAGAGACGCTGGGGTAGGTGGAAAGCGAATCTATGATTCTCAGTGTGGAAAGTGCACATAGCTAATCAAGCTAATAACTATGCTGGCAATCTGTTGTTATCCAACGATCCAACAAATCAGCTTATTCTTATTGCTTGTTTGCTTACACATTCATTTCGCTTACTTGTGGTTTCCCCCTTTTTCTGAATATGATTGTATTAACATATTCTATCGATGAGGATGGGGTCTCTCTCGAAGGGAGGTTGGTCTACTGCTCCAACGCTGACCAGACATGTTGGGAGAGGAGAGCCATAGCTCACAACTGTGATCGCCACTGTCTTTCATTCACAGCACCTCCCCAATTGTATCCTATTACGATTGATTCAAACATTTGCATAGTTGAAATTAACACAAAAAATGACATCTATTTACAAAGTAGTTCAGTCAAGATTTCATGTAACTGCCAGAGGAGGTTGAAAATGAGGAATAAAAATGTCGTGTGTGTATTGTGTAGTGTATGTTTTCGCCTCCTAATATTATAATCACAGCACGGGATTTTCGAAACAGCGAATGTTTCAATATAGGTTCTGACTCCTACATTCAATGTCCAAAAAGATGATATAGTCAAGAAAAAAAGTATTATGGGAACAAGCATCAAGTTCTTTTTTAAAATTTAGCTCATAGATAGACACCCATAGCTTGAACCTGTCTCTTGCAGTCCCTTAAACATATCACGGCTTAGGTATAGCTGAGTGTCTGGCCC
Organism: Lepisma saccharinum; assembly: GCA_022664845.1. NCBI lineage: Eukaryota > Metazoa > Arthropoda > Insecta > Zygentoma > Lepismatidae > Lepisma > Lepisma saccharinum. Next base: position 21,223 of record JAGDQP010004489.1, read on the forward strand.
ATAAGAATAAGGTGAATGCACAAAACAAAAAGAAACACAATTGACACTAAATTTTATGTTCCCGAAATACTTTTTTGGGTTTCTTTACGCCGAGGGAAATTGTCCCTTAGAAATGCAAGGGACTTTCGACCCCACAGCACAAGTTTGGCCATTAAATAAAAGTTAAATAACTGAATAAATACTCACAGAGAGTACGCAATAAATATAGGCTCTACACAATAGAAAGGGAGGTATATTCTCACTATATGCCAGCATTATTCATGCTAGAATATGTTCAATACATGGAGTATACATTTTATGTCAATGTTCGCCTTCGGAAGATTTCAGGATTATTGTTAACTTTCCAATTACATTTTAACTTTCTGCTACTACTATACTTTTTATCCTTGTAACGCTAAACTACAAGATTTTGCAGTGTAACGTGCACCTTTCTCTAATGTTCAAGGTTATTTTTATTCTATGGGAATATATTAGAAATATTCCCTGTATTTTTCATGATACCAAGCATTCTAATACCGGGACAAGTTCCGGCATATTTCTAATTACCTAGGAACACTCCCAGAATATTAGGAATTAAAATGTAACAATCCTGGAATATCCTTCTTGCAAGGGGTCCATTTTAAATACATGCAGAGAATGAGAAACGAAGTAGTTTAAAAACACGTAAATATTCGTATCATAGAACTTCTAACTTTTGCTGTGGGGAATACATTTAAAGGGAAAAACAAAGCAGAGTTAACTTCCATAATATTCAATCCTGCTCTACAGGGAATATAAAACTGTCAGTTATCGGACGCTTCACTACAATAATAATAATAATAAGCGTGACTTTGAGCTTCCACGGCGCAAAGAAACTGCATAAGCTGTTATTGTTTATTTCATTTGTCCTGGACTTTTGTTATTTCGGATATTAGTGGGCACTAATTTGCCTATAAGTCATTGAATAAAGAAATTTTAGCGTGCATTTTGGTTTAAAGAACTTACAGAACGAAGTTGGCTGTTTCCAAAGATGAACTTAGTAATTCATGGCTTCTGTCATTACTTGGCCAGATGGAGTAGACGAAAAGTGCTGGAATTTCAAATACTTAAAGTAAACCGTGTTCAAGTCACGTTTCTACAACACGGTCGTGAAAAATCTAATCATAACTTCTCATCCTTCAGACTGTGGAATCGAATACCTGAGTTACCATAGAGAGGAAGACGATTTACGAACGTTGTTTGGAAAAGTCCAAATCCAGTCTCTAGGGGTTACCAGGACAGCTAAAAACACGTCATTGATCAGAAGTCATTTTGCTCAGTTTCCCGGGCTTTTAGGTCAATTACCTAAAAGAAAAAAATCGGCCGGGTATCATCATAGCAAATATCTTTTTCCTTTATTTTAATTAATACAATTTTACTGGTAACTAAACAAGACAAAGGACGAGGACGAGGAGGGGTAGAACATAAAAGAAAAAGGACATAAACTACACTACAAACATAACAAAAACAAAAACAACAAGGGATTTGAGTATATGTACCTATTCTAATCCTTTTCTATAGAAACCCTTTCCAAGGTAACTACTTATACTAGGTTGTAATAAGTGTTGTGTAACTAAATTTGGCTCAGAAGTATCCTCTTTTCATGTTATTATTCTTAGAAAGAAACACTATAGCATTTGTTAAGCACGTTTTGGATAGAGGCACATGTGGAGTATCGCTATCGTGCTGGACTTCTAAGTTGAAAACCTGGGTTCGATTCCCTACCAGCCAGTTTCTTTTTCGCATACATCGAAGTATTCAAACAGAGATTCATCTCCACGTTGCAGATAACTTACGAAGCATTACTGATCAGAATACGAATAAACAGTATGTGTGTTGCTTAGCATAATGATACTATACTTTTCAGTGATCTTTCTCTCTTCCTCCCTTTCTTGATGTACTGTTATCGTGTCTTCGCTGCTTCTTTCTCTTATTTTACTCCTCCCTCTCTTTATTCATGTTTATTTCTTCTCTTAATTTACACACACTCTCTCTGTTTGTGCATATTCCTCAGCCAAATCCGGGCCACTTTCGATGACCCGGTGATAGGGACTGGCCCAAACATAAGTGAACCGGTAACCCGATTTACCTGGTCTGGAAAATTTATTTAACTGGGAATTTTGACGTCGTATTTTTCGTGTTCTCGGGGTAACATCTCCGGTCCTGGTCACACCTGAAACAAACACTGTTCAAACGCAATGAAATAATTAAAATACCTCCTTCATCCTCCGGGTTATCAAATCTACATCGAAGCACCGCGTCCGAATGCGTTCGAATCTTAAACCTGATGACACAGTCAAAAATCTGACCAGCATCCACCGACAGCCGGTGACCCGTTTCATCTCTGCCGAGTTCATTCCATCTGTGCGAATTGTTATACACACTAGTTCATTAGTGTTGTAATTATTAAAACGTTATATTAGCAATAGGTGGAATGTTCGGGACAGATAGATTTTAAGATATGAGTAAAGAATGGTCACCTTTTTTTCGCTATTTCAACAGAATTCTTTCTATATTTGTTTGGCACCAAATTCGTTTCCATCCTATAATTAAATTTATCAACATAATATTCAATGTGTTCTTTTTTTCACTTTTGAAATGTGCAACATGTAATGTCTGCTATGCCTATAGGAACATGCGAATATTGCTTTTGAACATTTGTAACTTTTCATTTTGATACAGTTTGGAATTATAATCTTGGCTCTTTCCGATAGAAATTAAGCAGAAAAATTATCATCCAATCATTTTCTTTGATTGTTGAATTTACATTAGTAGTCTGGAATGGAAGGTATGGCCCACGGAACCTAGTAGGTTTGTTAGAATCAGTGATTTCGCCAGACCCCTGCCCCTGTGGGAGATGTCAGTCCCAAATCCTGGAGACTATCCACAACTTTAATTTTATTTTCTCGGTTAAAAGTTAATAGAAACATTGCAAAGTTACCTACACCCTCCCAATTTTGACTTTACACACCCCAATCTGAAAATCCTGGTGGAATCCATGATTACAATGTATTCCGAACCAGTACTTTTAAAGAGCCCACCGAAATTGCAGCCGAACGAAACGCAAATAAAGCATGTTTGTTACACTTTTGACATTATCCTAAAAATGTCTCAAAACTCTGCAGTTCCACTGGAAATCATGATTATATAATCTGACCATCAACTTTGGTCGCAATATTAAAAGTAACTAAATGATTTTTCAAGCGCCCTTTATATATTCGAATAGCCCTGAAAAAAATATAAAATCGAAAAGTCACTTCTATCTTGCTGTTAGATTTGTGAACACTGCACTTTATAATGTTAGGTTCTTTTTACTACATTTAAATTTCATATTTTTATCTGTACTCCCTCTTCTTCTTCTTCTTTTCCCCCCTTCTCTCTCTCATTTCTCTGCCTTTGCCTAAAAGCATCCATTGGTTTCAATTTTTCATTGTGTGTGTTTAAATTTCTCCCTCCGTCAACTTACATATATTGTTTCGTCTCGCTTTTATTCTTTCATTTCATCGATACTAATACATGTCTATTTTGAAAAAAAAAGTGGGCTCATGATTTTAGTATGGGTGTGACGAAGGAAGGAGAAAGAGGGGGGTCTGTTTACGAGACACGATTATGGGATAAGAAGGTGCCATTTGGGTTGCCTAGCTGCACGGCGTTCGCTGTCGCAATTTTTTTGATGCGAAGTGTAGAAAACCTAAATACAAAATTTCTATTAATGATAAAATTAATATAAAGACTGGCAATGAAATTATGAATAGTATAGTTGTACTGTTTCTATCGCTGTTACCAGCACACAGCATACTGCTGGCAGCTAGATTTGGACATGTTCCTTCTCTTTTATCCCTCCTTGAAAGACTGGACTGAAATATATCGGTTATATCGATAGTCGTTAACGCTTAAAAGCATCGACTACTTCTATACAGATACTTTCTTGCCAAAGTATCGAGTATTTGCTGAGATACCAAATTTTTTGTATCATGATACTGCATATGACTGATTCTCAACTTCTTCTTTGTTTTGCTGCATCTTAGAAAACCTAAACCTCTGAAATAGCAGCCTTCGCAGTAGGTTGTGTTGTTTCTAGTAGTTCTCAGAATAATGTTCGTTTACCATTCTAGCAGTACCCTTGTTGAGAATCTCTGAATTATGATTACACTCCAAACGCTCTAGGATTCGTTCCTGTTCTTTGATTGTATTTATTTTATTTGGAATCAAGACTTTCTACGACAATATAACTTTTCTTCCAAGGTCTTCAAAGTGTAGAATCACGCAATGGACTTGATACTGTGAGTAACGAAGAGCAATCTGTATAAAAGTCCTGGATTCACTCCAAGAAACTGTCGGGATATATCTCCTCGATTTTAAGTCTGAAAACTTATACATATGAAAGGATATTTCTTTCTGTAAACGTTTCTGCAAGCTACTTTCAAAAAGGTTTTTAGACGCATTCATCTTGAACTGAATTAGGCTAGAAAATGTGCACATTCGATGAAGGATTACAACTGATAACTGCATGGAAATAAGTAAAGCCGAGTCACTTTTGTGATATTTTTGCTATAGGTTTCTTTTAGAGTTGAAAGAACAGGTCAAAATATTTTTTATCTAAATTATTGCCTTGTTAGAAAGATACAAAATGGTTGAAATGTTTTTATTCTGTTGTGAAATTGATTGCTGATTTTAAATTTGAATTGTGGCATCCGAAGTGAAAGGAAATAGGCAATGGATATATTTAGTAGATATGTAAATAACTGACTGCTGTATAGTTTTATTCTAATACTAGCTAAAGTACCCGTCCGTTGGTGCGGGGTAAATAAAATATGTTGGCAAAAGACATAGGGACTGTAACCAATATCCCCGTGGAAGGCTGTGCCCTGAACTTGGTAAGTTATGAGGGGCTGCGCCACCTTTATCGTAACCAAACTCTTTATCCATTCTGCAGGTCTGCTAAAGCTATTACTACCACCACCACTACTACTACTACTGCCAAATACTACTATAATGCTTTTAAAACATTAAATCTACATATTTTTATTTACAACAATCCAAATTTAATTTTTTTTAAAAAAATATTAAAATTATTAAATACTTATGGTATTTGGATGATGGCACTATCGCGGACGATCCTGACCTAGTCCTATCTACTTTACTTAATAGAGGGGGAGCTAAGATACCCCCCTATGGACCCCCAGGACTAAATAAACTAGTATATTCAGAAGCTTCAAACTTCCCTGATTCACAGAACAAATGTTAACAGAACAAAAAATTGTTCCGAAGGATCAAAATCCAATATGGCCGCCAGCCCCAACATACATTTTTTTTTTAAAAACATACCTGTGTTACTTAATATTTTTAGAGAAAAAACTAACCATAATGGAATTATGAAACATGCCTTGTTTTATTTGGTAGATAACAGACAATTAGCGAATAATATTGTTATGCTTATATTGATCTACGTTTAGAAGAAAAAGAAGACGAAATCTAAAAAAATCATTCTTTACATAATTTTCTATTTCTCTTTTCCCTTACACTTACGCCACTGTTACTTGGAAGTCAAATTTACTAATATTTTGCTATCTATCCTCCATCAACATACAAGAATCTATGATTTACACTTGCTTAGTTACGGAGAAAAAAATATAATATATAAAGTAAGGTCAATTTTGGCACAAAGCTTGAATTTACAAGAAGAAAAATGTAAAAAAAAACATGGGCACATCGTAAGATTAAGAAAATACATACATGATTGAAACATACTCAAACTTCTAAAAGAATTGTTTCCTTCTCATAAGTACTCCTGCAGGCATATTTGGAAGAAAATTTGACTGGCATCAGTTTTGTAAACATTTAAAAATTAATAGAAATTTTCCAGATATACAGATGCATAATCATGCATTACGTAGGTATATACTTTCAGTAAACTGTATAAATATTTTCGTAACATTACATTGATGAATAATATATGTTTCTCCATATGCTGCATTGATAAATAACATTTTTAAATATCTAGTTTTAAAAATGGATTATCTTTTTCTGTGCATATGCGCACAAGAATTTGCTAATGAAGATAGGGTGATGAAGATTCCTATGACCAAAAATTATAAAGTTATACAATTTGTTATTTATAAAGTTAGTTGCAAATACATAACATTTATAAATGCGTTAATTGATAAAACACTTAAGCAAAGAAATTGAGAGTGATGCATGATAAATAATACACAGATTACATAATATACCATAATTAGACTATATAATGATAAGAATTTAAATAAGTAAAGTTGTCTTTGCAAGGAAGTAATAATGAAGTGAATATGATTAGACAATGTATTTCAATATATATTAATGATGTGTAAAAAAGCATTTGAGGATATTTTTAGTGAAAGCATCCTACATAATTATTATATAAGAAAGAAGTCTAACAAACATGTACCGTAAGAACACAAGCGGTTCTATTATGTAAGAACATTAATTACACAAACTTGTAAGGTATATATATATATATATATATATATATATATATATATATATATATAT
>JAGDQP010004489.1:27778-84728 GCA_022664845.1 Lepisma saccharinum
TATATATATATATATATATATATATATATATATATATATATATATATGCGCTTACGTTGTTTGTACAGTATTATTTTCTGTCAGTGCGTAGTAATAGTTTATCATTTTAATCATAAATCAAGGGAAAATTTACGTAGCGGAATGAATGCATTACATTTAACAAATTAGTTATTATATATTGCAAATATAATAAAAGAAAAGTGATTGATTTTGATTAATTGTGTGCTTTTAGTGGGAAATATCTTGAAAGAGAGACTGTAGTCGTGCAAAGAAAATTATGGACATTATTAAGGCTAGTTTGAAATAAATCGATGGGTTGCATGAAACGTTCAAAGGAGAAGGTACTATTCGTGTTCGCAGTGCGCGTCCTTCCTCCTACCCTATACCAGTCTGAACCATAGATGCCTAAATGCCATAATTGAATCCAATTCAATTCAACACAAGTGGACCAAATGTGACGATGAGTTTTCTACTTTAATCTACTGTTAAGCACAATTGCGTGTAAATACTACTAGGATGCAAATTTATTAATCGTACTGGCATTATGTACATCGATTTACACTTTTCATAATAATAATAATAATAATAATAATAATTTTATTAGTCGTTAGACAACTATTTACAGTTGTAATAGACTTCGTCATAAAAATAATATAATAAAATATAGAATATATAATAAAAGTTAAGATTATACAATATGTACGTAGTTTAATAATGGTCCCTTAAATAAGTTTCAAATTCACCTACGCTATATAGGCAACTATTTTTAAGCATATTTTTAATATAGCTGTCAAACCTTTTCTGATTCATATCACGAATAAATGACGGTAACAAATTAAAATATTTCACTCCACAGTACCTATAACTATGTTGCGTCTTACTTAATCTTACATACGGCGTATCCATATTATCTTTCTGTCTTGTATTATAGTCATGGATATCGGTACGTCTTGTAATTTGAGCATAGTTTTCTTTGACATACATTAAACTCTGGTATACAAATATCGATGGTACAGTCATTATTTTATATTCACTATATAATTTTTTACAAGATACTCTATCAGATACACCCTTTATACATCTAACCGCTTTCTTTTGCCATTTAAATACATTTAAAGCCCCTTTAGAATTTCCCCAAAATAAGTTACCATATAGTAGATGGGGATGAAAAAAAGCATAATACGCAGAGATCAATAGGTCTTCTCCTACAGATGTCTTTAACTTTCGGAGCATATATAAAACTCTAGCAAGTTTTTTACACATTTCGTCAGTATGTCTATTCCAATTTAGTTTTGCATCCATATATATACCCAAAAGTTTGACAGATTCAATATTACTATCATTAGCATTTTCGTGATTCAAATTGAAATAGAGTGCAACAGTTTTTGCAGCATTCAAGGTTAGTTCATTATGCAAAAACCAACTTGAGGACGCTATTATCATTTCTTCATTCTTTTCTTGTAGTGACTTTGTGTTTTCTGCGTTTGTAATAAAGGTGGTATCATCAGCATACAAAACAGATTTATGTGGTAAACAACTAGGCAAATCATTCATATATACAACAAAGAGAAAAGGACCAAGAACCGAGCCCTGCGGTACTCCAGTTTGTATGATTAATTCTTCTGACTTTACATTCATAGTTACTAATAAGGTTGTTCTTGAAACAATTCCATCTAGGTTGCTTGTTTAATCCAACAAGCCACATTAAATTAAAGAGTGAGCTGCTTCTTGTCGTTGCCGACCGTTTTTGAGTTCATTGAAATCCTCAAGCACGTTATTAAGACCACTTCGTCCACTTTGGGTTCTAATGCAGACGAATACCTACAAGATTAAAAGAACCACTCTGAATTCGTTGAACCTTTACCTGAGTTTTAGTACAGATATTAGCTGTGCTACATTGGATCCGTTCCATTGCATGGAACGTACTTAAATTATGCAGTGGGTGGACATTTACATCTGTGTTATCAAACATATGCTTAAGAAATCTTTCACTATTAATTTTTGAAAGTCTTGCACTGATGAGAGAGGTCATGTAACATAAGTTTCATGGTATGTTGTGCAGACTCCAATGGACGATAATAGATTGAATAGATATTTTGACCCATATAATCAGTAAAGGGTTAATAACAGAATTGTTTGCATGGGTGACAGGAATAATCTTGTTCTTTCAGTTGATATTATAGCATGGTTTATCACAATGCACTTTCTGTTAACTTTCTGTGATTCAGAAGCATTCTCTGTCGTTACTTCATACATTAAGACTTAAAATCAGATTTTGCCCGCCAGACTTGCTATCAATGAAATCTAGGTATATACTTCAGTCATAAGCCATCGTTCTAATGTCGGATGCAGCTAATACTATCCTTAACCATTCAGTAGCAGGGGCAGTTTTCCTGTCGTTATATCACTGATACAGAATTTTATGAATCGAGTCCGATAAGCAGAGTACATTTTTCCTTCCAGAAACATTTGAAACAATTATCCGATCCTTATAATGTTATTAAAGATGTTTGTCTGTATATGACAGCCATCCTCTTGACCAGATACACGTTTCATAATATCTTTTAATTCATTCAGAATGTACTGGCATTCGTCACCGTTTTATATGTACTCACATAACAGAAAATTACGTTCCCAGTTTCTATTTTGGTCGACCCACGAGTTCCCTAATTGGTTTAGTTCTTGAAAAGACTTTGGAACACTTTCTATGGTACTGTACTTCTGGTACCACAAGTTACTCACAATAAGAAGTCTGGTCCTTACCCTTTCACCCCATTTATCGTTTCGTAAGTAAAATTTCTTGATAAGATTTTCCCTTATTTCTAAATCCACAACCATATGAAAACACTTCCTGTGCTCTGATGGGTCCAACACTGAACTCTTTTCCACAAATGAAGTAGTTTCTTCTTAAATCGAACGTTCCTTCTGAGGTCCTTAAACAACTTGAAGATGTTGACCAATGAGATAGGTTATCGGTCTGCATTGATGTGTACAAGTACGTCTTGTATAGTTCTGCCTGCACACGCTGTGAACCTGAATAGTATTTTCTCCTTCCAACTTTTCATGCAGTCCATCGTTTCGTTTCAAACTAACCTCAATACCGTTCGTAATTCTCTTTTCACTAAAACAGTTTCTCTTTCACGATATTTCTCACTAACATTACACAATAAATCAAAACTAACCATTCTTCTTTTATTGTATTTCCAATAAATAAGTACACAAGGGCGCCGATTTCTCTGTAACTTTTGGGGGGGGGGGGCATTCAGATATATATATTTAGACCATTTAGTAAAAAAAAAATGAAAGAAATCAGTTGAGGGTCTAAGAAGGCATATATGATACAATTCCAATTCAGATTTTGCCAAATATTGTATATTCATAAAATAAACACATATAATAGTATACATATAGTCATTATGAATGCTTCCCCAGGCCTAGCTATTACAGAATTTAATAATGTTTGTATAACGTTTAAAAAATTCACTTAAGCATAATATGTTCTAACTAATAAGAACGAAGTATCTACTGTTACTAGAAAATACACTTAGAAAATAACATTAACTAATGTTAGTCTATGCAGAGGAATTATCCAGCTTTCCCAAATGTGGTTCTCTTTCCATCCGACTCACCCTTCCGCCGCGCTACTGCTTTATTGGACAAATATTCTGTTTTCTTTTTTAATTCTCGGTTCTCGATCTCGACATGCATGGTTCAAGAAGCTTCTGTTTCACCTACAGTGAAAAAAATATTTGGACAAGTTCAACAAAGAGGAAAAGAAGACTTATCACACGAAAAACGTGACCCTTTCGAAATCTCTTGCCTGTTTATGATAATTTGGATACCTTAGATAGAATCGTATAGATATAACTAGTACTCGATACACCTGCAAGGTAACAGGCAACGAGAGAGTGATAACGACGTAAATTCATGGCAAAAAATATGTTTGAACAACCCCATACTACTCTCGAAATAAATGTTCTAGAAATTATTTTGTGTACAAGAGCACTCTGCGTGGTGTATTGAAGCAATCCACACCGTGTCAGGCATAAAGAAGCAGCATGGGTTGAGTTGAACAACATTGAGTTGAACAACATTGGAACTACTCACTTTAATTTCAAATTACATGTGGAAGGTACTGAGACATAGCCAAGCTTGTTGGAAAGCCATGATCTACCGTTAGATACATCAAACATAAAACAGAATAATTATTGGGGATTCGTTCTGGTCAACTAAGGAAACTAACTGCCCGGAATGAAACCTACATTCTTCATTCTGTGAACAAAACTCAAAGAATTAGTGTTAAAGATTTGGTTATTTCACTTGCCTAGGATATGCAAGTTAATGTTACAGATGTGTAGATGCGAAAAAAATGGGATTCAGAAGATGTGTAATCAGAAACAAAACATACATATCAGCAGGAAGCAGAAAGAAGAAGTTCTAATTTTCCAAGAAATATCAATGAGTGCCTGGAATTTTGGACAAAGTTTATTGTTTTTCTAGGATGAGACTAAGATAAACTTGTATTGTAGTGATGGATATCAGGACGTGTGGCGAAAGAAGAATGGAGCTTTCATAAAGCAGAACATTGTTGTAACTGATAAAAATGTTGGAGGGTCTGTTAAGATTTGGGGTAGTGTAATTACTAATAGAGTGGCCAGTATTCATACCCTGGATACATATCTTCTAAATCCCAATTGTTTCAAAGAATTTTAGGTTGTTCAATGAATTACTAACATTAACTTACATATTCTAGGCGAGTGAAGTAGCCAAATCTTTAGCACTAATTCTTTGAGTATTGTTCACAGAAGGAAGAATGGAAGTTTCATTCCGGGCAGTTAGTTTTCTTGGTTGGCCAGAACTGATTCTAATCCGCAATAATTGCTCTGTTTACGTTGCTTTATGATGTATCCAACGTTAAAGCATGACTTTCCAACAAGCTTGGCTTGCCTGACCCTGTGTAGATTGCTTCAATACACTAAGTAGACTGCTTTTGTACACAAAAGAATACCTAGAGCATTTATTTCGAGAGTATTATTGGGTTGTCCAAATACTGTTCTTTGCTATGAATGTACGTAGTCGTCACTCTTTCGTTGCCTGTTACCTTCCAGGTGTATCGAGTGATAGTTATTTCTTAAGTACTCTATCTAAGGTATCCAAATTATCATAAAAGGGCAAGAGATTTCGAAATGGTCCATGTTTTACGTGTGATAGTCTGATTTCCTCTTTGTCGAACTTATCCAAATACTTTTCTCCCGCTGTATATAGTTTCCCTATCTATAGGTTGTATTAGAAACTCAGAATCACGGTATTAACGGCAAACAATAATTGCATCCAAACAGCAGTTTGAAGGATATGTTTCCAAGTGCAAGTCTACTCCTACTTTTGTGTGAGTTCTTCTTGTCGCTTATTTTTCTTGTATATATATATATTTTTTTCTTAAATTATGTTTGTATATGACAAAATCACGATGAATGATCCTTAATCCTCGGAACGCCAAGATAATTTCATCTCATGGAACGTCAAGATGAGTCATTTTCGACGCATGTATATTTCTCTTATGAAATAAAGTACTTGTTCAAAATCAACGTATTTTAGAGTTTTCATTTTATAGAATTTATTGCATTGTATTGTATTTATTTATTGTATTTTATTTTTTCAAGTAGATACTACAAAATAATGAAACATACAGAAAAAACTAATACTTCATATTAACCTTGCAACCATTTTCATGGCTCCACAAAAATAAAGGTACCATGAGTCTCTTACTTATTTACACATATAAAGTACGACATATAAAACTATCAGAATCAAACTAGCTTCCTCTTTCATTCTCACATGTAAAGCACACCGTATCTGTTGTATTCTGATTCTTGCAAATGAAGCGATTACATTGCTGACAGTATGCGGAGTACACAGAATTTCACTCTTCCATTTAATGACTAATGAACAAAAATAATATTTTGATTGTATGGGTCATTTTTGACCCGATCTTGGCGTTCCGAGTGATAAACGACAGAAAATAGGTTTTCATTTTTAATTATTTATTTATTTATTTATTTTTTTACTAAATGGTCTTTATCGATGTTATGCACGAAACTCCAGAAACAACACAAGCAATGCACGAATTAACTCCTTTAGCCAGTCGAGGGGTATTATACGTGATGTAATTTATATAAGTACTGTAGTACACAAGTTTCAGGGAGGAATTTATGAAAGAAATAGATTTTCCAAATGGAGATAAGCTTAGTAGAAAGGGAAAACGAATGACCATGTACTGCAGTACTGTAGAAATAGGAGAACCGACTTCATCTTATCATTTGGGCCCCCCGTGAGGGGGGCCACCTTCAACTTTGGGGAGGGCCAGGGCCCCCAAAGCCCCCCCGGGATCGGCGCCCTTGTAAGTACATTGTTAAGTTTGCATTCATTCCCCTTCGTAAATTTTCACAAGATCATGACAAATTTTCTTCAAAATGATAAACGATTACTACGCTCTGACAGAAAATAATAAATACAACCTACAACATTCAATTAAAAATACCACATCTTCAAGTATAAGTTATATAAACAACAAAAATTACACTAAATTTAGTTTCCAACTAACAGAAATATGTATAACCTTCTATGAGATTCTATTTGCTCTTGCTGATCACAGAAAATAGTTTACAACTGAAGTACCTCCTTCCTTTTTCTACCCTTTTTTCACTACTCACATAGCAATTTTGACGTGACTCAACCTTGTTGCAAGCTGGCATACTATCTGGGTACGTGATATATCACATGAAAAGGCCGCCAGAATACACTACCAATTCATGACCTATTTTACTTGACGCTACACATTAAAGACAAATCGTCATAATCGTTGACAGCTCACAACAGTCTAGTGGGGATAGGGTATACATAGAAGATAAAACATTGTTCATTGCTACCTCATTAGCTAACACAGTAATTGCTCAGCCATGTTGATATATACATCATTTTAAAGATTATGAAACAGGCAACAACTTTTATGTCAAACATGTTTATGATATTGTGAGTTTTAAGCAAGCTACACCGTAAAAAGTGTAAATATTAAAAGCAAAATAGCTAAAATAAAATGAAATTTCTGAGATTTCGTCTTATTTTTTTTTCTTCTAAACGAAGACCATAACAATATTATTCGCTAATTGTCTGTTAGTTACCAAATCAAACAAGGTATGTTTCATAATTCCATTGTCATTAGTTTTCTTCTCTCAAAAAAATTAAGTAACATGGGTACGATTTAAAAATTGTATTTTGCGGATGGCAGCCATATTGGATTTTGACCCTTCAGAACACTTGTATCTTGTGTTAACATTTCTAGTGTGGAGCACGGAAGTTTGAAGCTTATGAAATATTAGTTTCATTTAGTCCTGGGGGTCGATAGGGGAGGTACCCTAGCTCCCCTAGCATAACATTCGAGACGCATCATCAGCAATTGGCCTTCATCTGAATTTTCCAAAGTGCAAAGTTGGTTTTCTTTACGTTCAGCAAAGCCAGTTCGATATTCTTTATTCAAGATTCATGGAAGTGGCTCCTGGAATTCGATTTATGCCTTCTATTTCAGCATATCTGCTTGGCTCCGAACTCTACCGAAGCTCTTCGCAGTCTATTGATTGAGAAGATTTCTAAACTCGAATGTTTCTTTCCCCCTCTCTCTTTGATTACAGTGCATTCAGCATTTGATCTCATTCGCGCACCTTTTCCCATCCCTTGTTTAATGTATCTTTCTGCGTTGTTCTCCTTCTTGGCGGGAAGATACATTGTTACATAGACATAATTGTTTTACAGACTGGCCTCGAATCAACTCTGAGTAGTCAGGCGGTCACTTTTCCTGATCATTCGGGTGGACTTGGTATTCGTCGGACCCTGGATTTGGCGATTCCGTCTTTCTTAGCGTCCTTCCATGGCTCTCGATGTCTTGTTGAGTCTATCCTTCCTCCGGGTTTATGCCTTGATCCCGACGCTGCTATTCATGATTGTAAAGCTCAGTGGTCTTGTTTAACCCGCATGGATTCTCTTTCTTTAGACTGCAGAAGTTCTCAGGCCATTTGGGATGATCAAATTATTCAACGCACCCAATCGTTTCTTCTACAATCCCCCGGTTGCCTTGAGGATAAAACCAGGCTTCTCGCGCTTTTTCTCTAGATTCTGGTGTTTGGCTTCAGGCCCTATCTTCTCCTCCTCTGGGCCACCACTTATCTAATGAAAGTTTTCGTATTGCTGTTGCTTTACGATTAGGAGCTAATCTCTGTGTATCTCACAATTGTCCAACTTGTGGGGCGCTCGTAGATCAACGAGGCATTCACGGTCTTTCTTGTGTTCGTAGTGATGGTAGACACATGCGTCATGCCAGTGTAAATGACGTAATGCTTCCTGCGCTTAACCTTCAGTGCGTGAACCATCTGGATGTAGTCGTAGGAGACCCGATGGTATGATTCTAGTGCCTTGGAAAAGAGAAAGATCATTATTATGGGATTTTGCTTGTGTCGATACATTTGCCCTTTTGAATCTTTCTCATTCTTCTTTGCGAGCTGGTGGTGCTGCTTCCCGTAGAGAGATCGAAAAAATAGAAAGTACATTAACCTATTAGATAAATTCATTTCCATTGCCATTGCAATCGAGTCAAGCCGTACTTGGGGTACCGAGGGATTCAAGTTCATCAAGGTAGTTGGGCGGCGCATTGGGCTTGTTTCCGGCAATGCTCGCAATGCGTTTATTCATTCCTTTGCAACACAGTTGAAGTAACTGTGAAGTTCCGGTAAACAAAAATATGATAACATCCCAAACGGGTCCATTATCTAACCATGTGTAAGAAATCATTGCAATCAGTCACGGTGAGTGTGTATCGCACAGAGCATAGCTTTACCTTTTTTATTATTATTATTGTTATTGGTAATAAATGTTATGGAAATGTTTAGTTGCGAATCGAATTCGAAGTCGTCACTTACGTAAAGGTAGCTAAACCATGGAAACTAATAATTGTAATTTCTCATAGACACAAAATCATTAATAAGCGAAACTGAACATCTGAATTTGACTTGGGTGCGAAACAACATTGAAATTAATATCCACGATTATACACATACATTCGATAACACCAAGGTCAGTTCCCAAGAATTCCGAAAACTGCAAGAGCCTTGGAATTCCCAATGACACACAAAGCAATTAGAACCTCCAGACGATCAAGGCACAATTTCACCCAGACAGGTCCGGGTTTGTCCAAAGGTCTGAACTTTAGCATCGTGTGAACAGATGCCAACCTAAATCCTATAAAACCTGAATGTTCAAGACAATCCAGATCAGTTCAGTAGGAGAAAGCGAATCAGTAAGAATTGGGCCAAGCCTAAAACTAAAGTAGTTTCGGAGTTTCATCATCGAAGGCTCCAGTTTGACAGAAGAACGCGTGTTCGGCTTCAATAGACAGTTCTCGCACTTCGTAGTTCGCTATCAAACTGACTCAGTTAATTTCAATATCAGTATAAGAGAGCTGATTAGCATTCAAGTAGTTTGGCAGTGCCAAAGACCCAACATCTGGTCCATGACCGAAGAAATCTGTTGCAGATAAGAACATTTGTCCAGGAGAACAAGCTCATGGTGTTTAAGACAATTGACAACATTAACCAATCCTCTTCAGTTCAGAAGTTGTGAATGCAAATTGTGTGGATTTTAAATTTGTGTGGAGAAGTTGCTGAATGTACATAAGAATTTCACTTGTGTCTAAAATGTGTTTGTAAAGTTATTTATAACAGTTACGTGTGTGGGGTTACGATTTTCTCAACTTTTACGCCTTTCATATGCTCTGCAAGTGAAGTTTGACTGTTTGATGCCTGGAAGCGTTCGGTAAGCTCAGCACACGTGTGGTTGCTGTCATGCTCTATGGCCTCCTTCAGGGCCTCATCATCCAGAGCCGGCGCCCACTGCGGGGTTCGTCTCACAGAGGCAAATCTTTCGACCAAAATTTCTGGTGGTGCGTTCATTCACTGCATTATTCCCAAATGCTTGACGTGTTTGGTGACTAGATTAGCCCAGTTTAAAGTCATAATGCAGACAAACCCGAACGAGCTTCATTGACACCTCCTTTTGTCTTCGCCTCTACTCGAACTATGACTGCTGTCAGTGCGCCGAGCACCTGTCATGGTCAGAGTCAATATTCCTACTCTCACCCCGATCGATTTTCCAGCACCTGAGGCATTTATTTTCGTATCACTACAAAGTAAATAAGTATACGGAGAAAGGCAGTTTACCTGCAATGGGTACTGAAGACTTATTAAACGCATGTTCAAACAGTTATGTACTCAGCCGTGCAGAGGTCACCACTGCGCTTATTATGTAGTAGCATCTAAAGTTCAGGGAGCAGTTGTGTCCTCTGCACGGCGGAGTACATAACAATTTGAACATGCGTTTAATAAATCTTCAGAAGGCATTACAGGTAAATTGCCCTTATCCTAAGTCTGTTTACGAATTTACTTTGTGGTATCAGTGATCACGTCTTCCCATGAGACGTTAAAAACTGGAAGAACTTTTTTGTTTATCTTGTAGAACACTTGTCGCCTATCTCGCATCTGTTTTGTCCGGCTATGCAACCAAGCCATCTCCTCTCCGTCTTCTTCGAAGTCTTGATTACTTCTTCTACCTTTGTTTGAGAGCGAATCCAATCAATTGTTGTTCCTCCACTCACTTACTCTTAGCATACATCTCTCAGTTGCTCTTGGTGTAACTCTTAACCTTTGAGTCATTTGCATATTTAATGTCAGGGTTTCACAGCCATACAAAATTGTAGATAAGACACATACTGTCATACTGATTTCTTATCTTGTCATTGCTTTCTTACTTCTTTATATCATTTCTATGTTTCTTATCTTATTTCGTCTTGGATTTATCACCCCCTGTCCTTCCTTTATTCTTCTATTTATATATTCATTACTTCCCTTTCATCTAGCTTTCTAATTACTTATCTTCCTACTTCCTTTGTGTACTTTTTTGCTTTCTTCTTTTGAGATTTCCTTATTATATTCTTTATTTCTTCTTTTTATCCTTGTTCCTTTCTCCTTGTGTGTTTTTTTATTTCTCATTACTTAGTATTGGAATTAGTGATTCCGTAATGCAGAAGATCCGACAACGAAGTTCGAAATATTCCATCTGTGCGTATGAAACTTCTGAGCATCACGTGGCCACTGCTCCATCTTTTCTGCCTCTGCGGAGAAATAGATAGTTCAGATTTTGCGAATGGCATAGAAATTCTCTCCATTCTCTATCCGTTCAGTTATAACCTCCTTTTTCTTACGAACTAATGAAGCACGTAGGTAATCTCTCTCTCTCTCTCTCTCTGTCGCTACTTCCACATCTACACAGATGTTCTCGACAGAGGAAGAGAGAGCCTTTTCTCTCAACTGAGGGGAGGTCTTTTGTGAATTGTGTTGATTTTGTTCTAGTTTCATCTCAAAATATGAAGCATGGCCTTCTCTCTCTCTCTCTCTCTCTCTCTCTCACACACACACACACACACACACACACACACATATATATATATATATATATATATATATATATATATATATTCACTCACTCACTCTCTCCACTTTCAGAGAATTTATTTCCTTTTCTTTTCTATAGCAAAAGGAGAGAAAAGTCCATCCAAACAGAGTCATTCCTCTGCTTCATCACTCATCTTCTCTAAGGCATTATACTGGCAGCAGCAGTACGTAACAAACGATGGGGTTTCTACTTTGCCCTATGACCAAGTTTGTTCAGAAGTTGAGGCACAAATGAGAAAGTGATACAACTGCAGAGATTTTAGCTACGAGGTGTAGTTTCAAATGAAAACTAATCCTGCTTCAGAATATGTAGTAGAGATGAAAGTAATTTTTTCTCCCTTTTCATAGTCAACTCGCTCTACATTTCAGTCAACGGTTGTTCAGCTATTCTTTTTCTCTCCGTTGATGAGCCATATTGGAAGTTTCGTGTTTGCGGAGCTCTGGTAATTTAGTCACTTTGTAACTAAATATAGTCAGTTTTATAACTCGTATACCTAGAAATAGCTATATATATTGATCAAATATGACTACGTTGAGAATTGATTCTTACTGGACCGATCAATTCAAAATTAAACATAATTAGAAATGAATCCATAGTGAAGAGGAAAATTGAAAATTTAGCTGTAGAACCGAGTTATTTGTTGTTAGCAATTTCCACGGGTAAGAAAAAGGATGCGGGAAGGAATAAGTTAGGACCTAAGTTGAAGGTACCACCCTTTCATTTGCCTGGTGTAATTGAGAAGAAACCTCAGTAAAGATGGTGGTCCGCTGGAATAGAACCCAGTATACAAATAATAACTCAAAAGTTATTACAGTGCAGAAATGTTAGCTGTACTGAGCAGTCTATCTATAAATTAAATTAGGTTTTCAGTCTGGAGGAGAAATGCCATATTTTATACATGTTTTGCGACAGAGGGCAAAACAAATAAACGGGAATTGATAAGTTTTTATTCAAACGTTTCACTTACATACTAATACCTTGTTTACATTACTAACATCTTTCCATGGTTAGCGTTAACCGGAACAATTTTAGTAATGTAAATGCAAGTTACCGTTATTGCGAGTTTCAAATTTAACCAGCGTCAATTTACACCGGTTATCTTTTCTTATGTTAACAACCAGCGTCTAAACGCAAGATGGCCGTTAAGCGCGGCTCACTTCGTAAGTTTACTTCTTTCGTTTTCGAAATATATAGCATCCTAGTGGTGAGTATCGATGTAATATTATTAAAAAATGATGGCAGAACTAATCTACATAATGTTACGTTATTCATTTGTGAAGATTATTTTATAATTTAAACATCTTGCTTTGTAACCTTTTACTTAATTCCGCGATACTCACAAGATGGTGCTACATGTACAAAAACCAAGGTAGTAATCTGAACTGAACTATGGTTTGTTTCACAAGTAATTCTTAGCAGTTAACACCGTAAAGATCTTAATAATCTCAACACAGCATTATGAGCTGTTTTATTAACTAACGACTTGGGCTCATTCTGATTCAATAAGCTATTAATTTTTAAAGTTACACAGTCAGAGCTGGAATTCGAATTTGAATTTAATTTGTCAGACAACTTTGACTCAGAACGTATGGATGATGAAGGGATGAATTAGTGAAATGAAGAAAGTGGGAGGAAACAGGAGTACCCCTAGAAAAATCAAGCACACGGTGTTTGTCCACCACGAGGTCCATATAGCATGAGCAGGGGATCGAACTGGCGACCTCTAGCACCAGAGGTGAGCGAGCTTAGATTCGAATTCAGGACTCATGAACTGAAGTGCCTCAGTTCATGCTACCATCCCTGAGTGAATGGATAATCTTTGTTTAGTTTCTTAAAATCAAGAGTCAAAAGAGAGGCTTGGCAGAGAGGAGGAGACAGGGGCCCAATTAGAGAGCGGGGGGAAAAGAGAAAGAAACTCAGAGCTATCCTCGACAGGAATTCAGTTATGGAGCACTTCTCTCAAACCAATATGTTCACATTAACGTTATCATTGTTGGAAAGTTGTTAAAAGGAGACGAAAGGTTTTCAGACTTTCTTTCTGCATGCTGTCTTCTGAGAACTACAGAGGGACTTCTGTCGGGAATTCTAAGGGAAATCCTTTGAGCTCGCATTCTCTTAGAGCAAAGCTTTTGTATTAAAGCATGCAATCTATTGAAGAAAATGCAATAGACCGGAAAATGTTTAGAGAAAAACAGGTTCTCAAACTTCGTTATACGAACCATAAAGCGTGTGCAAAGAAGTAAAATGGTACTACGTGATGACATTTGAAGACCTGAATTGCAAAACATCCCAAGTCCATCGGAATATATTTTTTTTTCAGGAGGAACAGAAAACATTATAATATTGAATGTTTTTGTTTGGAAGCGCTTTTTTGTGATTTGTCTTATTAATTATGTTCTTTTTTGTCCCTCCTGAAAGTTTCAACTGTGTGGAACAGAAATAGCAATGTGAAAAGTATGTATATATGTCAAAGGACTTGAGATGTTTTTCAATTCAGGGACGGTTACTGTATTTAGTTAAGTACTGTTACACGTTCAAGGTGTAAATTTGGTCACATTTTGTGTATGTATGAAGTAAATTTTATTTTTTAACATACGTTACATATTGTAAGTGTGAATATAGTGTAACAATGTATAAATTTGAAATAGTTGCTAACTACATTACATAGTATAAGTTTACCATGCCACGTAAATACAAGAGAATAAGTAGAAAACCCTGAAGAAAAGCCGTTTTCATACATTGCTGTCTTTAATTTAAAAAAAAAAGTTTCTTTTCTCGTCTTCTGTTTCTTCTTCTTAGGACCCACGTGATGTTCCAGCTGTTGTTACGACTTGAAGGGATGGATAGAAAGTTCTCCCTTCTGGTGAAATACTTCATTAGACGATTCAATTCTTTTTTTTAGATTTTCAGCTTTTATTGGCAATACTGAAGGGTATAGGGGGACACTGCTGAACGATACATTTTCTGACGAATTTCTTTTTAAATGATACATCAAAAAGTCAGATCCTCCCATGCACTTATCCACTTGAGCGAGACAGATTGTAGATGGTTGAACCTAGATCCTCTAATTAAGAAAGAAGTGCTGTCAAGTACCGGTATATGAAGGGTTGCCAGTGCAGCAAACATGGAGCAGAAAAAATGTGAAAACGTACTTACACGTACGAAGAAAATGAAATATAAATGTAGACATTCACAGAAAAAGACATACTACTACGTTGTTTCTTTTGTTAATAACTTTGTTTCTTACTAAAAATCAGATAACGCTCTACAGAGCTCGTAGTACAGCAAAACTTGAACAGACAATATCTTGAATTTTCCTCTCCTCTATCGAGATTTATTTAAAAAAAGGAACTAACAATGTAAAAACTTATAGATCCTATTTCTTGTTCAAATTAGAATATTCATTAATATTATTATCATTAATACTCTTTTATACAAGAAACTTGTACAACGGCCTTACTACTGCTATCTTTCCATATCTTTCACTTTGGTTTTGTGAATATCCTAGAAAATGACATTTGAATTTATTATGGATTTTAGGTATCTTTGGCTCAGGTCTGAATAGAGTAGAGAAGGAAATGGGGACGGTAATGGCAAGGCCTTACTTAAGATAATTCCGGCATTCGCCTGGAGAAACTTTGAAAAACCCTGCAAAGCCTCAGTCAGGATAGTCAGCCGCAAGGTACAAACCCACATACATATCTATCGCCGATTCAAAGTTCGCGATTTTACGACTATCACCACGAGTGCTTGGTAGCAATATATGGAATTTGTTAGATACAATTAATTTATGTGTGGTAACAGCACTATGGCTTACGCCCGTCCCAAGTTGGAATTCGTTACGCTAACCAATTCAATACGTGAAAGTTACTGAGCTCCAAATGGTGATACATTTTAAAGCAATTAATCATGAACTTGCAAAAGCAAGTAAAAAGGATAACCTACAATGAAGAAAAGTGTAAAAGACTAATGGCAATTGATCTCCCATTTGGTGAGAATTTTTCAAAAGCTAATAAAAACTAAACATGCAGTTAGTGGTAACAAGTGTGTACGGGATATCATATGTTACTACAACCTGTTTTGAAACATCCTTCCTACACCAGTATTTATGGACGTTCTGTTAAGGAATTTGTATAAAAAATTAACAATGATAATCATAGTAGATGTGACATAAATAAATGTCATTCAGAAATATAAACTTTACTATTTAGTACACTAACTGAAGTGGATAGAATATTTATAGCATACAACATCTTTGTAGCAAATTATGTGGACATTTCCAGTAACATTTTTGCTTTACAAACAAAATTCACATTCCTGATTGACCTACCTGGCAGCAAGCGTCAAACGTTTTAGCTTTTTTCTAAAAAAAAAAAAAGATTATGTAGCTGTACATACTTTCTGCTTAAGAAAATAATATTTACTATGAAATAGATTGCGACTTAGTTTTGAACAAAAAAAACGCTATCACCATGTTCATCTAATATCGTACGTGCACTAGCAACAAATGGATTCATTTTTAGGAGATGGATCTGGGATACAAAATTGAACCGTCGTATCAGTTCTTTCGCGCTAAACTGCGTAAGTGCCTTGTTTTGTATTTTAAAAAACAGGTTTTGAGTTGGAGTTAGACTGTAATATTACACAAGTGGATAGTCTTTGGAACATAGATGCCGACGAATTAAAAAGAAAAAAAAAATGAAAAATCGCAAAAAGTGGACTTGGAATGTTTTTCAATTCAGGTCTTCATTTGAGCTTTGTTTCCAAAATATTTTCCAGTCAATCAACAAGTAAAATTGTGAATCATTTTTACGAATTATACCTGCATTCGAAGTGATAGTTGCAGCTCGACAACTCGAGCTGGAAAGGGTCACCGGATCAATCGGGTCAAGTTTTGATCCAGGTCACCTGGTCTATGCTTGGGACCCGGTCTGACCCGAAGAATAAGAATGAGTAAATTTGGTATGTCAGGGCCCCCGAATAGTCCCGCCCTGAATTGTGATCGCTCTTCAACTTCTATTCGCGATCTCCGCATGCACACATGCAGCTACAGTCTCTGTCGTGGGTGTTGCTTTTACGGTTGACCCGAAGGACAAAGCAGAAGTTTAATACTTTCCTTGTTATAGTGTTGTGTTGGAAACAGTGTTTCTTTCAGGGGTAACTGGGACCAGGCACATTATACTTTCAGAGCATGAAAAATACAAGACGAAAAGTTTCTAACACAGTAAGGCCGGAGGTGTGCAAATAACCCCCTCGCCTCGGAAAGACTATTCTGCAAGAATTTTGTCTCTAGTACTAATTAGGATCAAAGCATTTTTAAAATGTCAAAACTCTTAAACATGAAGTTCCCATTTATAACGTTAAGCTCACACAATATGGATTTACTTAAATTACAGCATAACCGCGGGGTGACCGAGAGATTAAAGCGCTCCCTTTCTGTGTGCATGGTCACGGGTTCAACTCCCACCTGGTCCATTGAATACAGTGATTCGGAGCCCACTTTACCAAAAACTGTAGGTCTCGTCCTTAGAAGCTCACCAGCTCGTTTAAGATATTAATAACAATTCATTCACTCAAACCACAGGAACATATCAATAGGTTCAAAAGCAGATTATTGGATAGCCATGTCACACTGTTGTAATTTGAGTCAAGATCGGATCAAATTTCAAACCGGGTCACTGGCTCGCCTGCTCACCAATGCCCGGGGCAGACCGGGTCACTGGGGCAGCAAAAGTGGTCCGTTTCCATCTCTGCTCTTGCTAATGCCGCAGCTGTACAAAATGCAATATCACGAAATTGCTAACCTTTACCCTACGTATGCTTTAAAAATATGTTGTAATGGTAGCCTATAGCACAAAGTTACGCCCGAAGGGGATAAGAAGCCGATTATGCGGGACGATAGCCTATGACCTAACCACTCGAACTACGAAGAACTCAGGAAACACGTCACTTTTTTTAGTGCAACCATAAATATACGGGGAAGCTATCCTCTATCTGTCTCCACCCCCAACCCCACCCCTAGGTCTCAGGAACTACTAGTCACACAGAGATGAGCGATACCCCGTTTTATTCGTCGCGGTGTAAAAAAGTGAGGAAAACTATCACTTTGGCTCTAAAGATGACAGGTTCTTTTTAATCGCTTAGCTTTCTCCGTCTGTACCACTCCTAGAGCTAAGGAACTGGGAATCAGACAGAGCTGAGCGATACACCCTGGGATTCGTCGTGGTGTGAAGGGCTAGGGAAAACTATAACTGTGGCACTAAAAGTGGCAAATCCGTTTAAATCGCTTAGCTTTCTCCGTCTGCACCCTTCCCCATTCCCAGATCTCAGTAACTATAAGTCAGACGGAGATATTTTATACACCTCTGGATTCCTCATCGTCTGAAAGAGTGGGAGAACTATGACGTTAATTCTATTTTTTTTTGGGGGGGGGGTAGTTCTTACAGGAATATTGGATATTATACGAGGGTGTTTTGTTTTTGTTTTTCTATACTTACCTTGCTGCTCTATTGAAGAAGTTCAATGCAGAAATTAATTAAACAGTTTATGACGACATATTGTAAACAAAATATGGATAAGAACTGTTTAAATGTATATCATGTAAAGTGGAAGTGTTCAAGATCGTTCAAAACACGCCTTCAGGAAGACATGATATAATCTTCCCACTCTTCTTGAACACGTGACTCATATTTCGAATTTGAATTTCTTTACGACTTTTAGGTATCTATGGTTCAGGTAGGGGAAATGATGTGGAAAGGAGTCGTCCAGAGCCTAAATTGAAAGTGCCATCCCAATATTTGCCTCGTGCGACTGAGGAAAAACCCTGGAGAAATCTGTCAGGATGGGCGACCGGTGGGATCGAATCCAAGATATTCCGATTGAGCCAACGGTCTAACGTCTGACCTACAGTTACTCGGTAAATTTGTATAGAAAGTTACATGTTACAAAATTTCATTTTTAAATATCGTATATTAGGTAAAATTTCTAACATTCTTAACATTTTATTTAAAAAAAAAGAAGTCTATGAAAAATGTTAGGGTTTTGAGATACCAAATACTGTTCTTATAGGCATCCATCCCTTTCTCGAAATTCTTCTATTACGTAAATTGTTTCCTTCAACGCACACTTTTTTTGGAACAACCTTTCTTAAAATACTTGTTTCTACGTTAGAGAATAAATAAATACGTTGAAGCAGCAGTAAATATCATCAGGTGTCAAGATAAAAAGAGTTGAATGAAAGTTGAGAGAGTAAGCGACGAAACAGCAAGATGCAAGTACAATATGTCAAACACGCACGTCTGTCTATGCATTTGGTCAATAAGGGCAACAAGGTCTTGCAATCTCCTGACAGCAGGGAAAATGTGTTATTGCATGATGCACGTGTCTTTTTTTTTCTTTTTTTTTAAGAAAGAGGATGGGGCATGTGTAACGAAACGTCGTGTTTGAAGAGAGACGTCCTCTTTCTTCTCTTTGACATCAAACAGACATGGATGGTATTTTGAAGTTCCGAAGAAACTTTCTTGTCAGTTGTTGAAATTTTTCTAACCAGAGAAGATTTCTTGTCTGAGGACGTTAAAATGTTTATGAGTTAACCGAAAAGGAAATGACAAGAATTTAAAGGAGAGATATGTCATGTCATTTCAAACACACACACTCATACGCTCTCTTATCGACTGACTGTTTTGACATTTGAGATGATGAACATTTTTATGAAATAAAGAAGAAGAAAAAAGCACTAAGTTTAAAAATAACCTTCATGGACTATTGAAAAATTCAGATAATGTTCGTGGGTGGACGGAGAATGATAGCGGAATTTTTTGTTATTTTTTTTCGCGTGATTTATTCAGTCTGTTACTCCATTTGTTTTCTGCGTTTCGCGGTTTGGTTCGCTTGTTACCACTCGGTAGCCTGTAGATTTCTCTTCTCTTTGAGAACCATATTTTTGTTGATAAATAAAACTAATGTTTATTTCCATAAAATTTGCATGTGTTTATTTCCGTATTTTATTAGTCTTGTTCTTCATTGCTTATGACACATTATCCTGATATTAGATATAAAATATCAAATTTTAAATTTAATTTTAATATTATTATAAACTTATAAACAAGAGAAGAAAATATATTTCCTCTTTTCAATAACATTATCTCCTATTTAAGAGACTACCTGTGACGCAACAGATGAACGATTTTCTTTCACCATCGAAGGCGGAATTTTTCCGCCACTGGATTGTTCTATATTTATACCCCGCTGAGTTTTGTAGGACATTGTTTGTACAGACGTTAGTCCAGTGTGCGAATTAAGGAATTTTTAGAGGGGAAGGGGATGAAATGGTATTCATAAGGTTCATATTTTACACATTATAGATGCGTACACAGAGAGAGAGAGAGAGAGAGAGACGCGCGCGCGCCCAGGAAGATTTCCCTCTCATCTTCCTTCGTAATTCTCACATTGGACGTCACTCAAATGCCTTATAGTTTTACCAGGCAAATGCCTTGATGGTACCTTTCCCATCCTCTACCTACCAAATTACGGCCTGAGCTAAAGATGCCAAGTGGCCATACATAAATTCAATTCAACTCCAATTTAGCAACACACCATTGCTTGTGTCTCCAATATTTTTGTGTTTCAATTTCAGTCCTGGTTGCTTCCATAACTACTCATCTCCTCGGACAAAATCTCTCATGCTACGAGGTGTCCGTGCACAAAGGAGATATGTCCAATATTACATTTTTTTTAGAACAAAAAGTATTTTCAATGATTAATTAACATTGGCTTAGAAACCTTAGATGCATAGTTTGTTTAAAACTATTACCATTGAGGTGTTAACTTTCGCTCCTGATGAAAAGAAAGAACACTTCCGATGCTATTAGGAACAGCAACAATCTCATTTTGGGCCGAATATGGACTTATCACATTTGTGCACGGACGCCTCATATTTATGACTGGTTTAGGTAACAGCTAAGTTCAGGAATGTAATGGAGGGTATACGCCTGCGTATATCTATTTCAATTTCTTTAGGCATCAGCGTATACTCACCTAAAATTTATAAAGTACACAATGGGATACTAAGCGAAATGTTTCGTTACAACGAGCACAGCGTAAACCCACCTAAAAATTTAGCATTACATCCCTGCAGATAACATATAAAGCTATCCCCTGTGCGATAGGCACGCGCCGTGAACGGCGCATGGGGGATGTGGAGGTAGCGCTCGATATTTTCTTGACCTACGATACGAAGTGATGTGGGGTGGTCAGTCCCACGCTCGACCGCCTTTACCTTCCCAAGGTTCCCAGGAGTACCAAGGACACTCTGGTACTCAATTTGATAGAAGGCTGAGTGGACCTCAGAGCGCCAGGCATGGGAACACTGTTTAACATGGTATAAAATAAAATATTCTCACTCGTTGACACATGTTCTGTATTTTGTTCACAGATTCCCACTTTGCTTTTTTTTTAGAAGAAAAGGAGAATCGGAGTCATGCATTTGTTTTTATTTTTTTGTGGTAATGTGGCACTATCTGGAATTTGACCACAAATTCGTCAAAGAACTGAAAAAAAACACACTGAAAATAATAATTAGACATCAGAGAACATGGAGAATGCAGTCTTCTGTGTTGAATCTAATTCGGTCAGAAACAAGTAATTTGCTCAGAATTTAATCAATTAAAATGCTAATATACTCTGTCTTTAATCTGTACTCCTGGATCTGCTGAAACCATAGAAACCAATCTATTCTAAATGTTCACATGCATGTGGTAGATTTATTTGTTAGAATATATATCTACAAGGATTCAAAGTTATAATTGGATAGTCATAATCACTTTCACTTCACTGAGTGCTTTCTAATGGACAGTTAGTTTCAGTCAAACAGAGAGATACTCGGAAATCGTTGTCTCCGCAGTAACAAATCTGCTCAACCACTACACTGCTAGATTTAGTCTTCCAGATATTAACTAATTCCACAAATGTTTCTTGTTATTGGTTGAAATGAGCATAATGTAATGATTCAAGTTAATACAATGAAACTATTTGTGTACAGTATAAATGAAGTCACAATCTTGTATATATTTAAAGCATCTCCAGTAACACATCGATATCGGCCGATATCAAAATTGGATGATTTGCTATATCGATTCGATGTTATTCTCTGACATCGAATGGCAAAAATAAATTGCCGATATCGATCGATCTGATTCAGAGATCGATATTGATTGCTATCGGAAATTACCATCTTTCACTGAGAGGAATATATAATTTTTTAATAAGCGGAATAACTGTTTTCATCTAATGCTTTATGATTGGCAGTTTAGTCCAGTCAGTAAGACGCTGGACTTCTGAGCAACCTGTGTACAAAACTCGTTTGAGGATTCGATTTTTTTTTTGTTTTGCTCCCAGCATTCCTAAAGGCTGAATAATGACTGCTTTTAGAAAAGAAAGCTACTGGAAATTGATACAGTCTTTCCCGAACGTCCCTTGAAATAATGTAACTTTATATGAGGCACTTATATGTATTTTGGCTTTCCGACTATGGGTGTATGATTTTGGATTAAACCTGAAAGGCAAGATGAGTATGGACTGACCAACCCTGGGATTTTTTTTCTACAGTGTATATGGAAATGTGGTCCGCCTCCTGCCATAGGAGACCGAGGGATGTATGTAAAGGACAATGTAAGCATAGGGCAAACCTAACAACCATAGAGTTATAAAACCTCCACTAGAGGCAGAACTGGCGCCACCGTCTACGTGGGTTTTAATTCCTAACGTGGCGCTAGTTGAACATTCAACTGTTTCTCTGTTTGTTTGGCAGGAACGAAATAGCGAGCCGTGCGCTGCCTGGTATCAAATCAATTGTATGTGCCACGCACGATCTTTTAATGAAGAAAAACGATTGAGAATTCGCAATAAAGTTCATCTTAGTTAAAAGTTCAACACGTAAGATACAAACAATTCCTAATTAAATTGATCAATATAAGATATAATTTAATATAAAAATCACTTATATAAAACGTTTTAGATTATTTTTGCTCTCAAAGTTATTTTTTTGTTGTTGTTGTTGTTGTTAAATTTTGAATTTTATTTATGGTCTTTAGATATCTAAAGATCACGCCGAGACAGGGGAGGGAAAAGGATTCGGGACGCTGTAGGCCAGGGCCTATGTTGAAGGTGCCATTACGGTTTATATTTGTTAAATAAAACAATATAATGTTGACACTTAAAGCCACATAACTTATTAAAAAAAAACATCTTTTAGTGATAAATTTAAAAATATTATACAGCATTAGGGATACATCGAAAGTGATATGAATATTACACACAAAAAATACTAATGCTGTAATTTATACAACCAACGGTTTACTTGCATACATTTACAAAGAAAATTATAAAATTGAAAATAGGGTAAGGGCACCGGTCGTCGGACATACACTAGTTGTCGGCACTTTTCACATAAATATCACTGAAAAAAGACGTATGTCATTAAAAAAATGTGTATAAAAATTATCTCCGGTTTTCGGACAGCTTTAACTTGATATTTAGTTTAAGTTCTACCAGCTATCAAAAGTGACATTATATAGATCACAGAAATAAGATCGTTTATTGATCTAAGCTAACAAAAATTAATACGAATAGTCATATCTATTAAGTATATTATTGTGTCCGACTTCAGGTATATAAGGTAGATAGAATTCACGAGCTTTCCTCTTGCCGACCAGGGTGACCGATAAGAAACGTTTCTTATCTATTTTTGTTCCGATGTTAAACTTGTTTCTATTTTTCTTAATAGTGTAATCAAGATGTTCCTGGTTCGATTCCCGGCGGGGATACAAGTGGTTCGGAATTCACGTTAAACTGTAAGTCCCATCCTTAATATCCTGACTGAGGTTTTTCCAGTTTTTTTTTGCTCAGGCACTTTCAACATAGGCCCTGTCCGACATCTTCCCAAATCCTTTCCCCTCCCCTATCCCGGCCTGATCCTTAGGTAGGTGCCTAAAGCCATCAATTAAATTCAACAACACATTATGGGCTTAGAAGTATTTAAGTTTTAAATAGACAGATACAATTATTATTTTTTTTCTACGCGGAAAATGATCCAGTATTTAGTTATTTATGATGTAAGAATACATATTTTTATGGATATTTCTATTTGGCATGGAGGAACAGTTTTATAACTATGGATCTAACACGATAAAATACCTTCGCATCAAATAATTCTAATCAAAGGTGTGTGTTTTCTTTTATATTTCTAGCAGGCATAAACTGCACGAAAAAGCGTCTTACATAATGATATATTTTTCACGGAATAATATTAAATGATCATTTATTTGTGAAACGATAAATTACTTCCTTTCTTATATTACTCAGTACAACCGTAAGCCGCACAAGAGATCGGCATTTTCTTCTCAAGTAGAGACGAATCAACTATAACAAACAATGCTAAAGAGCGAAGCACAGCAGCCATATGATAGCAACTCACAATACGTGTTGTTGCCAAACAAACATACTCTCGCTCAACTTTGAAGTTGCGCCGCGTTAGCAGCGCCAGTTCTGACTAGTGGAGGTTTTATAACTTTATGCTAACAACACAATGAAACAAGCAATTAAGAGGGTCTAATTGGCACCTTTTATTAAGAACTTCGTCCACTTCAGGAGTTTCAGCAGAACTGAACTTTCATACAACCTGCGCTGTTTATATAGGTACATGACAGACATTACAAGAAAATTAGACTGTCTCCCATAGAAGTTTAGTATATTTTGGCAAAGTATTTTCTATATGATTTAAAAGTCTTTGGAATATATTTATTATGTATAATGTCTCTCGTGATTATAGTATGCTTCTAAAGTATTTACTCAAAATAATATTCAATAAACAAATTTAGATATATTAAAGATTTATACATGTTATAAGCTTCTTGTGATAATTTCATAAATACACTTACCATTATAAATTCTGACAGGTGATTTTATATAAACAGGTGGGAGGTCTGATATGTCTCGAACAAGAATATAGACATCTCGCAGGTAAACTTTATTTTGTATGGGTCATTCTAGTAATTTTTAACTTTAGCCCATCAAGATTATCCGTCACGTTTTAGTTAAAATCCACAATCATAAACAACATACCCCAGCCAGGATTCGAACCCGGGACTTTTGAGTCGATGCCTTAGCGTCCTAACTGTAATGTGTGTTGTCTTATCCAGCAATTTACTTACCATTTTAAGACATCACCAAAAATTCTCGTTATCAAGAATATGGACGTAGAGGATAACAGAATTTTAATATGAAGCATATTGTCTATTAGCAATAACCTCATCATATATTCCTTGGGATAATTAATCATTTATTAACCAATTACCTGGTATGAAATTCTCCTTAAGTAGGCATCTCTGGTAACACCTAAAGAAAATACTCAACCTCGATGTTACAAATAAAGGGTGTTCCTGAAGTTTAAGTTCAAAGGAAACTGAAAAATATTTTGAAAATTTAAATAAAGCTTTTATTTCTTAAATTTCTTTCTTTTCGTGAATATTAGAAAATCACAAAATATGACACTCACGTTCCTGGGCAATATTTATAACCCAAGGAGAAGAACAATTATAAAAGAACAATTCATTCATTAACAAAAATAACCTGTTAATATATTCACCTTTTCTGAAGAAAGAAGAGTATTTGATTATACAAACAAGGAAAATTTTAATTAACCAAAATAAGAAATTTTCTATAATCAAATCAAAGAAATAACTTAAATACATACCTTGTCATTAGACAAAATTTTCAAAACTTCCTTTTCGTTTGCTTTTCCTTCATTTAATCAGCAAACTATCATGAACCATTCTAATAAAATTTTATTACACAAAATTTTATTCGAAATAGAATTTTAAAGGATACGACCTCTTTCTCATAGGATACTGCAGGTTTTCACTAAATATGGTATTTTAGTATTTCAAAAAAGGACAATCAGTCACAGAAACTTCACTGTTATTTTTCCTGAACAATTTAACTGTAAGGATTTTCCCCTCACTATCCTCATTTCACTCTTTTCCGATCATTCTTGTTAACCAGGAATTACCGTTCCTCAAATTCATGAAAATGGATTCGTGTGTACATTCACAATAAAACGTTATTTCTATTCATACACAAAATCTCCTGATAGAAATCAGTTACGAGAAACAATTCACCACTTTCAGAAATTTAGGATTTCTTTTCCACATCGAAATTTCACAATCCCTGTATTCTTTAACTTTCGTTGGAAAACTTAACACAGAGTCCTCTCATACCAATAAAATCAAACAAACTGGCACATAAACCCAAGCATGGCTTGTGCCCCCTTTCACCTCCTGTCTTGATTTCAAGCACCAATCACAAGGTTACATTTAAACCAATTAGAACCTTTTCAAATCAGATCTTTAACAAAACTCTTCATGATATCGTAAGTTTTCGCACTGGATTTATATGAGGAGTCATCCTATCAAGGATTTACATAGGAAGGTATTTTCCGGTAGCCATTTTTCTCCCAACATAATTTTGAATCAGAAAAATACACTACATAACCCACACGACTACCAGGAAATGTGTAGGCAGCTATGGTTGCCTCAACTTCTTCCAGCGGAAAACTTTAACATTGTAATAGTGGTTGTGTCCATTAAACAGCGAATTTGGTAAAATAAGAATATCTGCAACATTATACGTACTGTAATTTTATTACATTGCACTGTGTTATGTAACTGGCGTGGAATAACTACAACTAAAGTTAATGCTGCAATTATACCAAGCCAACACAACTAGGGAAATAGCATCTTCACGTTAAAAGCGCTGTGTAGAATATATTATTATTATCATCCTGCTACTTGGAAGACTGTAAGGCATGAACACTATACGCACGGATTGAATGTTATCAACACTTTTATTCACACTATCCAGAAGTAGAATCAACAAGAACATAATGTGTAAGAAGTGCAAATAACGATAAATATAACTAACACGTGAAACATTACAATACCCTTACTTTAGATTTAGTGCCCTTTTCATTTAGTGCTCGGACTTTAGGTTGATCTTTGATGCCGCCTACAATTTGTCGCTGCTCAAGCATGTGCCATAAACTTTACCATAAATCCAATCACTTTAAAATATACAACAGTCGTTTAACATCTCAATCATCGCACACAACGAACAAAATATAAAGGCTGATTTTCATACTTTCTCTCAGTAACGCAAAATTTATCTCATTTTGTAATCTACTGTAACACAATGTAAAATATGTTGAAACTAAATCATGAATATCAAATACGACCACGAAATGGCGTCTATCCATAGCACGTGTAACCGGGTTCTATTCCAATGTACCGGACGGCTAAGATAAACCCACCGAGTTCAATTCCAATATACTATTCAACTACTACTACTACTACATAACTACTCTACAATACATTACCAACCGAAGCACTATTACAAACTTTTGGTACTTATATAAAATTTAGAGTCGTGAAGACATTCTATAATAACAGACGATGAGAATCAATCGGTGCAAAACCCACCTTTCCGAAGTAACAACTGGCGGGACAGCCGCTTAGTTGCGAGTTCTTGCTGCTGAGGGCAGCACGATCGCTTGGCGCGAAAACAACCACGATTCAAACCACTTAACAAGAGCGCAAGGAGTATTCGGACTGTTTCAACTGTAATAACAAAAAATATTTTATACACAATTTTACATATATAAACCTTTAACGATGTTAGTATTTTACTTGTTTCTGATGACGTGTACAAATCGGTAACATTGACATAATATACTTGACAGGTGTAATTTACTGGAGGGTGCAAAAAAAAAAGAAAGAAAGAAGGCCGTGAAATTTTTTCAGCTAAATCCGAAGTCCGTAAAATAGAGGTCCATTAAATCGAGGGTTTACTGTATTATATATGTGTGTGTGTCTGTGAGATAGAGATTTCCTAGTGTTTTCAACCCAACTGTAACTTCCTTTCAATTCAATACCGTAAAAATATTCTTTACTTAACTCCACCTCATACCATAACTTTCAACAGAAGAGCCAACAGCGTTATACATTTCTTGGTATGCTTTTCGTAAGTGTGGACGTAAGCAGCTGTCATCCAGGAGCTTGCCTATACACTCTTTGGTGAAAAAGGACTAATGCGATAAATCATAGACTCTCATAAATCTGTCGAGAGCTGGTTTGTCACTAGACATTCGTTATAATTTTTATCTTGAGTTTCTGCGCAAGACATTAACAAAAAGTAGGAAGAAGACGGCAAATCTGGCTGAAGAGAAACAGAGATGCTAGTGAAAAGGCAAGAGGATAGATGTTGAGAAGTTTATACATGTATGTGTGCACTAGTTGATATCTCTGTACCTCAGAGCTAGAACTGCGTAAGTCCAATTTTGACCAAAACGTAATTAATGCAGTTTCGTACAACAATCGGAAGGCCTCACATAATGGTTGCAGGATTCTTGTTGTAAAAAAAGTTAAATAATGTAACAAAGTAAGTCTATTATGTGGTTTGCCCATTTAATTTCTATGTGAAAGGACGTAGTCTTTTCTCTTTTTTCTCGAAAAACAAGGATTTGTGACTTACGCGGTTCTAGCTTTCAAATATAATTTTCCAGAACGGTATTTTTTTTTTCTATTCCATCCTCAAGAACACTTTCGTTGCGTCCTTTTCACTATCCGTGAACTTTACTCTTGTGCTCACATAATACGTATGGGAAAATAATCATAAAATGACCTTCAAAATCAGAATGACCTTGTCCTCCCCAAGAAGTTCATAATAAACACGTGGATGATGCTTGCGAACGGGGAGAAAATCAAACGGTGTTATTGAAATCTACAATATTTAAAGAGGAACACTAGGTGAATATTGTCATAATTATCCTCTTTTCGGGACTTTCTTCCACTATTATACTTACAGTGGAAACAATAATGATTATCTTTCCTACGAAAATCCAGCCCCCGTAGTCTTGTGGTTACATTTGTGGAACTCGAATCGTCACTGCAAAAAGCACACAGGCCCTAATTCTGTTGCCGACCATACTAACTTTAAATTTTATCTCAGTTTCACCAGGCGAATGTTGGTATGGTACGTAGACTAAGGTTCTCCTGACCTCTACTTCCCACTTTCTTGGTCAGAAGATCACGGACAGACGTTATCTCTTAGACACGTAACGGGCTTACAAGAAAACATAGTGATTGGGGAGATAAAAATTATATATACAGGTAAAATCCAGTTATAACGAAATTTACAGGACCAGCAATTTTATTTCGTTATAACGAAAATTCGTTCTAATGAACTTTGTATTGGAGAACAAGAATTCGGCAGGGATATCGAGAAAGTTCGTTCTAACGGAAATTTCGTTATACCGACGTTCGTTCTAAAGAAATTGTACCTATATTTTTCTTCTGTTATGGTTAGCATTTCAAAGTGCGCCTGCAAATTTTGCCTACTCGAGCGCAATTGCTTTTCGATGTATCAAATATAAAAGTCAAAAATTCTGTCTGTGGAGAATGATTAAAAAGTATGGAAATACCCTTATGTTTCTAACTAACTGAAACAAATGGAAAGAAAATATATACTAATGGATACTGGGTAGAAGGCGCTACCTATTCTAGGGTATGTTCTTCATGGCCGCCACATTGAAGTCCGCCATCTTGAATCTGAATTGATTTTGTTAAATAAGAATAGGGTCGGGTCTATTAATGTCATTCTGGGCTAGAACGATCATTAAATCATACTAGTGTCACATACCTTTATCTCTTCCAATAATATATTTACAGCAAGACAGACTTCAGAAAAGCATTTCCATTAAAATTATAGCCGAGATATCACACGACCCCATTCCCATTTAAGAAACGCAATCATCAAATTTTCAATACGCTGGCCATGAAGAACATGCTCTCCAACAGGTAACGCCTTCTGCACAGTGCCCATTAGTATAAATTTTGTTTCAATTTATTTCAGCAATTTTGAAACATAAGGGTATTCCCACACTTTTTAATCATTCTCTGCAGACAGAATTTGAATTTTATATTTGAAATCTCCCAAAGCAATTGCGGTCGAGTAGGCAAAATTTGCATAGGCACATATTTTGACATCCCATATATATATATACAAATGCTTATCAGAATAATGGAAACACCTGAACGAAAGTGCAACTTACCAGATTAATATGGTGTCGGGCCACCTTTCGCCTTCAGAACAGCCTTGATGCGACGTGGGATGGAGACATAGAGGTCGTGAATGGTAGCAAGTGGAATATTACACCATTCCTCGTGCAAGGCATCGGCCAGTTCTGTGAGAGATGATGGAGGTGGAAATCGTCGCCGGAGTCGTGTTTCCAAGATGGACCACAGATGTTCAATTATGTTGAGATCTGGGGATTGGGCGGGCCAGGGGAGGTGTTGAACTTCATCCCGATGTTCCTCAAACCACGCTGCAACAACTCCAGCTGTGTGAATGGGTGCATTATCATCCTGTAATATGGCGTCATTGTCCGGGAACAACATCCGGACCATAGGATGCAAGTGGTCTCCTAAAATTGCGACATAATAGTTGGCAGTGATGCGTCCGCGAAGTGTGACCACAGGACCCAATGAAAACCATGATATTGCGGCCCACAGCATCACCGTGCCGCCGCCATGTTTCACAGTTGGGCGGAGACACTGCAGATCATACGCTTCTTTGGGCGTTCTCCACACATAAACACGGCCCGTGGTTTGGAATAGGGTGAATGGTGACTCATCCGACCATACCGCACGTTTCCAGTCGTCAACGGTCTAAGTTGTATGGTCGCGGCACCATTTGCGGCGTGCTAAAGCGTTCTGGTCCCTGATGAGAGGTTTGGCCCGTGCAACACGACCCCGTAAGTTCATGTCATGTAATTCGCGGCGGATTGTGATTGTCGAAACAGATTGGGGGAGGTGCTGATTGAGTTCCTCCGTCACTTGCGCCGCAGTGGCACGACGGTTCCGCGCGACAATGCGCTTTAATACCCGGGGTGCCCTGTCACTGATGCTTTTCTTCCGCCCACTGTTCCGCTTCCCCGATGTGGTTTTCCCGTGTGTTGTGTAGGCCGTCATCACCTTCGACACTGTCCCTGGCGACACACCTAACACACTAGCCACTGCCGTCACACCCACTCCACATAACCGCGCACCAACAATTTGCCCTCTTTGAAACTCTGAGAGGTCTCCCATTTTACACTACCTCCGTCTGCTGCAGCCACTGCACACTCCTGTTCCACGACGCCTGACGTAGTATGGAGACCGACCTAACACACCACCACCAGCAGTCCGGCGCTGCGGTCGCCACGACACCACTGCCAACCCATACATCTGACGTGTTGCCAACTACAGGTGTTTCCATTATTCTGATAAGCATCTGTATATATAATTCTTATCTGTCCTATTAGTATGTTTTGCTTGTCGGGCAATAGCTACCTGTATGGCCCACACAAATGTAGTATAAATGAAACAAATATCTTCTTACGAAACTAGTGCCCTTATGAATATTTTAGTTTTTTTTTATTTCCTTTTTTTTTTAAAAAAAAAAGCTGTAATCCCGACATTTGCTTGGTGTGACTGGCGGAAACGGGAAAAACTTGATATGATATCGACTCCCAGGTTTCGTACTTCTGGCTGGTCGAGATGTTAGAGCTCCCGCTTTCTGTGCACATGGTCACGAGTTCAATTTCCGCCGAGGGTCTCTTGAACGGAGTGATTCGGAG
Organism: Lepisma saccharinum; assembly: GCA_022664845.1. Taxonomy (NCBI): domain Eukaryota; kingdom Metazoa; phylum Arthropoda; class Insecta; order Zygentoma; family Lepismatidae; genus Lepisma; species Lepisma saccharinum. Next base: position 59,058 of record JAGDQP010004489.1, read on the forward strand.
CCCTTTTTACAAAAAAACAAAAAAAAAACGTAGGTTCCGTCCTTAGAAGCTCACAAGCTCGTATAGAACGTTAATAACAATTCAAAATTCCCAGGTTTCGTATTTATGATCTTCCCGATTATGAGGAAAGCACGCTTCTGCTAAGCTATCTCACTCTGTTTTGAATTGTATATAATACGGACCTCTAGGAGGTTAATAGTTAATACCCTTTTGTGTTCGTTTTTTTTAGGTCCCCATGAATCCATAACTTGAGTAGAGCGCCTCAACTATGAAACACGGAGCTCAGAACAGGTTAGAACGTGAACTGAGGGTCATAAGGTTTTGCATTAGTTTACATATTTTGAAGCTCATGATATTAAAGCCTCACTTTATTGGTTATCCCATTCTTGTAATCAATTCCTCAACTTCAAGGTTACACAGAATTAACCAAAACCCATCGTCCGTGGCCTAGTTCGACTTCGAATCGGCAGTGGAGCCACAGGCACTTTCGAGTCTTTCTGTCGGCCATTTTGATTGACATTAAAGGGTTTTTCTCAATTTCATCAGGTGAATGCCGGCATGGTACCTAAAAACGAAGCTAGCGACTGGTACTTGCTCTTCCCTGATCCCGGAAGAATGTTTGCGAACGAACGTCATTCCTTAGACATGTAAACTGCCTGTATGGTCCATGAATGCAAATTGGCAAAGGACGAGAACAACGTTGCGTAACATGTTGGTTTGAATTACGGAGATTGTGTTGGGTCTTCTAATACAGTAGTTACAAATAGCATGATTATATAAGAAGATCTGTGACCTTGACCACAAAGGGTAATTAGGGCATGAATAACAGTGTTCATTCCCAACAACCAATCAAATCATAGTGAATCTTTTTCTGTGACTGGAAGTTCCATGAGAAATTAGATTTCTCTTTCCTATGCTACCATCCAACCCATCATTTTGTGATTGCAATTTGTCCTAGAATTAGCTCTATAATCTTTAGTCTCTCGCGCGTAAAGGTTTCTGAAATGAAATCAACGAAAGGAAATTGGAATATAAATAGCATCGCTGTATAATTTCATCTTATGAGATGTTCTGTACGTGCAATACTAGACAACGATATATCAGCTGTATTAATACTTTCGAGAACTTTCTTCATTTTTTTTTATTTATTTATTTACAATGATTTGAAATTATCACAAAAAGTAATTTAGAACATCTTTTTAAAGACATATTTTCTTAAACCATTCGTACTAAAAAGTAATAAATAATTTTGTTTATGCATGACTAAAATGAAAAGCACTCTCATATACAGTCACTTTATACAATTTTGAATTGGTGCGCCCCGTGCTTTTATTTTGTCATGAATAAACATTTTTTCCATTCAAACCCCACATCGTTCCAGGCTAGTATTTATCTTAGGATAAAGAAGTCCATATTAAAAATATATATATATTAAAATATGCTTTTAAAATATTTGAAAGTAACAGTGGAATATTGTATTATAATTCGACTTACGTCGCTGTGCAAAGTTTCATCGTTGTATGCATTGGGAAACGAGTTAAATTACGATTGCGAGATTTGAGGACACCACAGATCATTGCGAACTAAAGAAACGAATTTAAAAGGAAACTTAGAAGATTAATGATGCGGGTCTTGCAAACAAATTTTAATAACATTAAGGCATTTTTAATCAGTTTCTCATCAACTATTAATGCTTCAGAACGAGAGCTGAAACCGGGTCACTTTTGGTAACCGGTTGACTCGAACATAGATAACCCGATTGACCATGCCCATAACTTGATCCGAATGACCTGATAGATCCGGTCTTAACCAAAATTACAGAACTGACTTTATGTTCCGCGAATACGAAGATCGAATACCAACGCCCTAGACCTATGGTTTTTCAACCTCCAGTCCACAGACTCGGCCCATTAATATGTTCAATTATTTAACACTCATTTTGTAGATTTTGACAGTCCAAAATTGAAATTAAAGTTTACATTTATTTTCGAAAATCACTAGAATCTGAAAATGTGTTGGCATCCTTTGAACGTTAAAAAAAAAATCTCTAACTTAGTGTCAGCTTCCCGGTCCGTGACTATAAAAAGGTTGAGAAACACTCTCGTAAACAACACGACTATTCCGTGGGTATGAGACTATTTCCGTTATGTTATTAGTGATTTTCGGTGTCGAACTTTTCTTTCTCGGGATAAAATCCCAATCTGAGTCCCCCCCCTCCCCTCTCAATGAAAAAAAAAGTACTGTTCAAATGCAAATGCAAATTTTCTTTTATTATAAGGAAAAAATAAAATCTTTAGACGGTCTTCCGGGTGACTGTTTTGAAATAGGGTCATAAACCCGGCGACCCGGTCTAAAACTTCACCTGAATGACCTAGTGATCTGTTTCAGATCTGTTCAGAACGATATTTCCCTTGCACAAGAACGGTATTTCCCTTGTGTGGGATAACTTAAAAAACTTTATGACTGTTGTGACTGTAACCCCAACTTTGGATTTCCCAGCTGCCGGACGGACGGCGATTTTCAAAAAAAAAAAAAAAAAAAAAAAAAAAAATCCTCATTAATAATTTTAGCAAGTAGTTCAAGTACTTAGATTCTTAAGACAAACAGAGTTGAAACAGGTTAAGTTTTGAACTGGCTGGAAAGCTCGAAAAAATTGACGCCGAAAAGTTCCTAAGAATAACAATTACACATGGAAATAGTCTCACATCTCCCCTCCCGAAAAAATACCGCGGGAGGTGTGGAAACCTGCAAATATCCCTCCCTCGAAGAGGTTATTATGAAAGAATTTTGTATTTGAAGAATTAAAAAGCACTAAAATCTTTTAAAACAATCAAAATGAAAGTTCCCGTACATAACCTCATTTCTCGTAGAATATCACAGATTATTACAAATACTGATGGACTCAAACCACAGGAACAAGATACCCGTCACCGGGTAAAGTTCGGGCTCTCGGGTCAAAATTCGATCATCGTGTCGTCGAGTTACAGCCAATCGAGTCATTTAGGCCAAGACAGAATCCCGAGTAATTCGAGTTAACACCGGGTCAATCAGGTCAAGTTGCGGATCGGTTCGGGTGAGATCGAGTCACCAAAAGTGGCCCGGTTTCAGCTCTGTCTGTATGTGCGTGGCTGTGGTTCCGAAACCAAACATATTGCTAATTTTTTTTAAAGGGCACTAAGGTAAACGCACCAGTAATGGACAGTGTACCGGTAATGGACACTTGAAGAGAAAAGTTGTAAAATACGATTTTCGTAAGGGTAGTAATAATTTGACCTACATGGGAAAATTTAATACAGTATGTGATGCCACTGAAAGTTCATCTGATATTTCTGACATGATGTTGAAGTTAGGTCCATGGTTGCACCTACTTATCCATGCATTCTGTTAAGCAAGTGATTAAGGTGAGAGCTTTCGTTTTTTATTCATGAAATTACAATAACGATTACTTTTGTTGTTCTGTAACTGTTATCCATTACGAAATGTCTTGGTTTCGAGTATTTAAATTACCAAACTAATTATAACTTGGATCTGTTATGCAAAGCAGGAAGGAGGTGTCCATTACCGGTACGGCAAAGTCAGTTTTTATCCAGTTACGGACACGCACTATTCATTACTAGGTTGAAATCAAACTTTTTGATTGATTGAGTTGCTAATAACGTCCTAAGCGAGCTGATGAGCTTCTAAGGACGAGACTTACTGTTTTGTGTAAATTGGCCTCCGAACCACTCCGTTCAATAGCTCGCAGGTGAAATTGAACTCATGAACACGCGCGCAGAAAATGAGCGCGCTGAACTCTCCGCAACTCCGAGGGCGAAATCATAGGTTTTTTTTATTATTATTTCAATTTGGGAAATCTTATTTACTCTTCATGACCATAAACTTGCCAGGAATTTTTTTGGTCTCATTTTTTCAATGATGGACGCGGGGATGCCCAATAATGAAATGATTTGTTTTAATATTGGACACTATTCATGGCAAGTTAGAATTTGCATTTTTATGACCACAATGAGTTCATGGCTTAGGCTGGGATAGGGTAGGGAAAGGAAGCAGGAAGGAGTCGGACAAGTCTAAGTTGAAGGTGCGATTAGGGCATTTACCTGTTATGACTGAGGAAAAAATACATTAAAACCTCAGTAAGGATGATCGATAGCTGTTTTCGAACCCAGGACCTTCGGAATGATCACTCAGAGGAATTTTATGAAACGATCAGATAATCGAAGAGCAGCATTAAATATATAATCGTGTTTACTACTTATATTTGAGATATCAGAACTATTATTTAAATTATTTTGAGTTATGAAGTATGTCCATTCCTCATGGAACCTGAAGGTATATTCTTGTATATCGCTGGTACAAAAACAATGTTAGACAAAAAAAAACGTGATTTTCTCTCTAATAGTGTATGTTGATGAAAGTAATGGGTAGAAATCATTTGAAGAAAGCATGGAGAACGTGTAACATTCTCATTTGATCAATACATTTAAACTGTATTTGAGTTAAAAATTATAGAAGTAAAAAGTGTCTTTAAAGAGTCCATTACTTGTGCGTTTACCTTATTTCCTTGTTGTGATCTCAGGAATTCGATCTTAAATTTATGATAATCATTTTTACAATACCCTGTATTTCGTTGCTTTTCGAGCATTATTCTTGGTCTGATTCGCAAGAATATAAAACAAAAGACGCAGAATACGTAGGCAAGAACACTCACACTTATGCTTGTGTCTGTGAACTTATTATTTATGTATTTAAACTGTCTAAAGTAGTCTCATATTCACGCAAAAGGTCTTCGACATATTGACATGAAGTTTAAAAATGTATTGTTCCAAAAGTCAACGTCAATGAGTTTAACAGGCATAAGATGGAAGAAAATCTTCAGAAGACGGTTGATAGTCATGCAAAGAAAAGATTTTGATCTATTTTAGGAACATTATTTTTAAAATATGCAATCACAGAACAGTTTTAAATTGACTTCCCGTTTTATCCATTCCCCCCACATCTAGATAACAAATGTGTGCTTTGCTTTAACCTTTCTCTACTCAAAATAAGTTCTGATTAAAAGAAGAAGAAGAAATCTTACTACGTATCTGATCCTGAGCTATAGGTGTAGACTGTTAAAAATTAATTCCAAAAGTTATCCATCCGTATATGACAAACTCACATCATAATGTATCACGCAAACGCGTCATATTTTATAAATAAACTGTCAGCGTTCTCTTTATCCAGTTTTTTTCCCTCATGCAAGGAAAATGCTTGCCTAAATGGAGGAAAAAGAAATGAGACGTAATAGTGGTCGATCTATAACATATACTTCACTTTCAGTGATGTTCAAGCTGATTTTCGATATTAAAATTCAAACTACTCTGTTAATTATTATTATTATTATTATTATTAGTAGTAGTAGTAGTAGTAGTAGTAGTAGTAGTAGTAGTAGTAGTAGTAGTAGTATTTAGTAGACAATTAGGTAATAATATTTAATTATAAGGATAGGTATTAGAGCTCCTGCATAGCCTAGTCGGTAGCGCGCTTGACTTCAGTGCGAGTGGTACCGGGTTCAATTCCCGGTGGTGGCTCAAAAAAATTTCGGTCTTAACCCAGCATCCTGAGGATAACTGGGGAGCTGCTGTGAATAAAAGACAGTGGCGATCACAGTGAGAGCTTCGGCTCTCCTCTCCCAACCCGTCTGGTCAGTGTGGGAGCAGTAGACCAACCAACTCCCTTCGGGGAGGGGCCTTATGCACTACTGGATTGAATATGACTGTGATTTCTTTACAAGTAATAGTTACGGTGACCAAACGTCCCGAATTTTACATTTCTGCCCCGGTGTTTCGAATAAATATTAAAATGTCCCGAGTTTTATAAAAAAAAGAGTGATTTTAGGTTTGTTTTACTGTAGCCCTCCTGAGTTCCTAAGTAATGAAAAATAAGTGATACACTAATTAATAACGGTTGGTTATAATAACTTAAATCATTATGCGAACAAAATTATATGTTCTATCTTTTAACATGCAACAGACTTTTGTTCGCGTAATTGTATTTTAACAAATAAATCACAAATAAGTAGATAATTAAAAGAGGCTGACAAAGCTGTAACCCTTAACTTTATTGTAAAAAACACACAGCGAGCGTCAAGGGACATGGCAAAGGATTGCTGTCTGTTTTTTTTTATTAAGTTACGTGTTATAGCCTTGTCAGTTATTTTAATTAAATTATGTATGGATACAAGGCCTAAATTTAATTATATATAATTAAGTAGTTGTAACAATTTAACACCAAGAAGACAGGAAATTTTAAATTTTAATTAATTTTTTTCAAAATCGAGTTTGACAAAACAACTTTTAAGCTAAATTTATGGCTTGAAAAAGTAGTTCTTAGATTAACCCTTAAACCACGTTAAATCCAAGATAGCAGACGGAGATGCAGTACTTGGTTTTATTAATTGCATATGGTTAAATTCATGTTCTGTAAAATCATATGGGTGGTTCCACACTTTCCAATACAATGTAATGTTTCAATTCAATTCAAATAGAAAAAATAATAAAAGTGGATTAAATAATACTTATAAAGGAGCCACGTCAGCTGATCAGTCGATATTTACAAGATTTCTTTTTTTTTTTTTCACTTGATTTTAACCTGTAATGTGTAAAAATGACAGTCAAAGACCCAACCTCTTTGACATTTTTGGATAGTGGAAAACACTTTTGGAGATATTGATCCCGATAGGTAAAGATAATAATCACTGAGAGGGAGTTACTGTTTTAATAAACGAACTTAAGTATATTTTACAGTAGTTTTATAAGAAACGTGATCTTGTTCATATCATGCTTTTATTCTATTACGCGTCTTATTTTCTTGTTTTCATTTACAGTTGAAAATTGACTCATTTGTCTGCGAGCGGATTCGAACCTGCAATTTAGTTATTTATTGTCCGTTATCTTATTCCCTCTGCCACCGATCCATCCATGGAAAACAATACGTCAATTACGCATTTCATGGAACTCAGACATGGGATATGAGTGACAATGACAGTCTTTTCATTAAAGAATAACAGCAGCGAGCATGTAGGAGTTTTATACATGTTATTTTAATATAATAGAGTCATTTCTCCATTACATAGACATTCTAGAACACATGACGCTCTTCGGAACGATATTGAATAGTGTCCGATCGGTATCGCATAATGACATCTTGAAATAAAAATATTTCTCTAAACTTAATTTAATCTGCCAAGTTTTTTTCTCTTTTTTTTTTTGCACGATTTCTGAATGAAGTTCAACCAAAGATAATATTAAGATGTGAATGCTTGAGGTTCTAACATATACCTCGATAGTAGCGACAGTTGCGGCCAGTCATGGTGCCTAAAGTTTCTAACCAAGGATGTTCTAATTGAAGATATGCGAATTTAATGAGAATATGAAGCCAAACGTCACAGCATACTCCCGACCAGTTAGCCCACTTACTCCAATCAAAAACATTGTTTTCGGCTAACAAAGATGGCAGCAAGCTCTCTAGTTGTTCGCTAACCAGTCAGGTACGTCTCCTTGGTCGATACTCATTTGTTTTTTGGCTTCATTCTTTCTCTGCGCATGAGATAGCCACAAACAAATCCTCTATTAGAATATCCTTGTTTCTAACGAACCAACTGTCATTCTTTATCTACGTAACTGAACAAGGAAGAAGAAGAACTCTTTTACCGCGTGCAGACGAAAATGGATATAAAATCAAGAGAAAAGAAAACATAAGTTTAGAAGGCAAAGAAGAGATAAAGAGCAATCTATTTCTAAAGAATAAAAAAGACTATAAACCTAAATATAGAAGATGATTAATATTAAATTAAATTAAACATTTTTAATGAAACATAACGACTATTATGGTTGAAACCTTCATTCACATCTTAGCCAATGAAAATTAATAATTTGTCGCCAATGGCATTTCTCGGCGGTATCACATGATCTTAGACTTGTGCTGCCATATCATGAGTAGTCCGGAGGACGGGAATTTTTGTATATTATGGACTGTATACCAAAATTCACTTCTTATTATTTTCTTTGATACAACACGCTTCTCATGTTTCAGGCACGCCGATGTAGATCGGAGTTTAGTCAGATCGGCCAACCATGATTGGTAATTATGTTATTTTCCTAGTATAGGTCCGTTATCCTGCTTGGATTGGAAAATAAATTTTAATACTGAGCTCATACTTTTTGAGCTGATTGTATAATTAAAATTGTACTAATGGGATGATAAAAATAAATACATTTTTGACGGCCTTCAAACTATGACAGATATCCGTGGCGAACGGTAATTTGTAGTTTTTCTTGATTTAATTAAGCCTCATAAGTTACAACCAGATACTTCAAAAATCTATTATTCAATAATAAAAGTAAGACATGTGATTACCAATATAATTGTAGTAGTTGAAACTCCAATACGAGCTAGTCTGAGCCAAAGTTGTCCAAAGGTTTTGAAAGGTTCAAATTCACAATACGAATACAAGTATAGCTGGAAGTTATCAAGTACTATCACATTTATTATTTTCCTCATTGCAAAAAAAAAAATAAAAAAAGAACTCCGAATAAAAAGTTTTTTCGTTTCTTCCTTTTTCTTTGTTAGAGGACTAAGAAAATAACCCTCTTGTAATTTTGTTCTGTACATTGACCTATTTGTAACGCAGGAAAGCATTCCAATGATAGCAGGTGGACAGAAAATGACTTTAGGTTTGACGTCAACAACCTCCATTTACTATTTAACTGCGCACTGTTTGTGCTCAGCACTTCTGTGAAATTCAGTAAAACATTTGCTGGCAACACTGTTTGAAAGGCTCGTAAATCCGAATTGGGACTTTATGCTCCGTTATACACCCTTGCTCCGTCGAATTCCCTTTCAACGAAGCATTAAAGTGAACGGAGCTATGGAGTACCAGATAGTCACTTGATCCTCCGTTCGGTTGCGCGCTGCTACCATGTTCTTTCTTTTTAAAGGAGTTGGATAATGCGTACAGCGTCAATGTGTTAGTAGTGTTTCTTCCTACCTGACTTGAAAGTGAGAACAAGATGAAACCACTGGTCAGTGGTCATTAATTTGAATTGACTTCTTTGTGTAAAAGAATAATTCGACATCACAAAAGTGGATTGATAAGAGTGAGTGACTATTCCGACGTATTTGAACGTCAGATGAATATCATTGTCAGTTGAAAGAGCACGTATATGTATATAACATCCAACCTGACTTCTTGTAACCCATACAGCGCAAATATATGTAAATAGTTTACATGTTTAGTTAATCCATAGTTTTTAATATATCTCGCATAAAATACCCGCAAAGTGAGTTTGCAACTTGGTACAAAACGTATAAAGTGGATCTTCTGAATGCACCTCTTTAACTGTAGCCTTAATCACAATCTGCAAGCAGAAAGTGATACATAAAAGTAATTCATTACATTAGCTACTTCTCGCATCTGGCTTTAAATGTAGTTCCAATTTTATTTCCAGTATTTCGGATGCGTTCAGTGCAGAATGTGATGAAAAAGAAATGGGCGGACGAGTGCAAAGACACATTGTTAAAGGGTGAATGTCTGTCCTCTTACTCACATCACTCCTTGATTTAGAATCACATTCTGCATTACAAGCATTCAAAATAATGAATGAATCAAGATTGGAAGTACATTTAGCGCCCTATAACAGAAGTAGCTAATGTAAAGAATTATTTCTCTTTGATTATAGAAGCATTAAAATGAGTAACAAAGTACAATCTGTGTTTTCAGAAAAGCTGTAAATTCATTCTACGAGTATTTTGTGAGGGAAATATGTCAAAATTATTTTCGACCGCAAACTTGCAATTATTAACATCGTTCGAATAACGTTCAATCTTTATACTGTATATAATTGCTCAATATACAGGAAGGTCGCATTAATCCGAATATTTGTTTGCTCTAGCTGTTCGGAATATTAAATTGTTCGGACTACCGAGGGATTACTATTAACATCGCAAATACTGTAAAAACTAGTACTATTTATGAACGCTTAGGCAAAATATAAAGCATGTTTCAACACAATAATTCAACACAAGCACACGCACAACAATCGCACATGCGCTCCACCACACAGCAGAAAGTGAATTAACCTGACCCAGTGATTGTCAGGTGTTTGAACAACAAGTCATAAGATCTGAAAGTCGTTCGGATTACCGCGGGGTACGGATTAACGCGACCCTCTTATATGTCGAATTAATTCAAGTAGGAGGAGTTCGTTCAAACATACATATCTGTTTCAAATATCTTTATATTTGATTTTTGATCCACATTCCTTCACATCACCTTATGCTTATTGCCTACTTGCATACGCGCAGTTAGTTTCAACTGTTTTCAAACTCGAGTGACATGAGTAGTTAAAAACTAAAACATTGATTTAATTCGGATAAGTGCCCTTAACGTAAGTAAACGGGACGTAGCATAAGGGAATATAACGGAGGACCATTGAATTCGGAAAGGGCTTTTGACTTGCAAAGCGGAAGTATCTCAACTTAGAAAATCTTATTGACGCTGGCCTATTCACGGACAGGTGCAGTTCTGCTTGAACCATAAACAACACTGACAAGCAGCTAGTGGAGAATTGCCAGGTTGGTGTACTGGTGAGTTGCGTCGAGGGTGGCGTGAGGTGTGGAGCCTCTTTCCGTTCGCTGCCGTTTGAGAGTGTTGAGAGTGTGAGAGTGGAGTTATATAAACCATTTATCGGACATAGTTATTTGGTGTTTTGAATATTGTTGGATTCTACTGGATTCTACACCTCTTTCTTCGTGAATTAGTGTACAAATTTAATTTGATATGAGTAATAAAAGATGCGCCAGAAAGACACGATTTTCCTCGATTTTGGTTCCTTTGTTACAAAACCAAATATAGCTGTTGTTCACGAGACTATATTTGAGTGTCTGCACTTAGACGAACATGAAGTTTTGGCAACAGAGGCTTGCCCTTATAAGCGAAAAAGAAATAATTAAAGTCTCAGCAAAAGAGATCGTTGATAGTTTTTAGAAATACAATAATGAAGTGAATTACTGTGAGGGTGAAATAAGATATAAATTACCGATATCGTTAGAGATACCCGATCCACAATGTTATATTATGAATACAGTTCCTAGTGAAATTCCTGATTCATTATTGGCAGACAGTTTGTCAGAATACGGTTCGATAATCAAAATAACGTCACAGAAATTTCATAATTTACGTTATGATGTCTATAATGGACAGAGACAAGTGTTTTTTCTCAAGTCAAAAAGCCTCTTCATAGATATCATAAACTATAATATTACAATTTTCAAACAGTTACCACAGAGAATAAGAGAATTTTTTTTCCTCAAACTGAAACGGAAAATCCCAACACTATGAAGTCGAGCGCGCTACCGACTAGGTTGCGCAGGAGGCTAGTTTCCTAAATAATAACAGCGATTCTGTGAAATGGTAAAAGTATTGCTCTGATAAGTTATTTTCTTTGTTTATAAGACCACTTGACCTTGCAAATCTATATTTTGACAAGAATTTTGAGTATAGGTGTCATCATGCACGAAATGTTAAGCCATCATTAAAATACATCCGACATTTTTAAAAATGGGGTCGAAAATGTAATCGGCCCGGATTAGAAATGTCTATCTACCCAAGCTAAATTAGTTCAATAATGATCCAAAATCACAAATCAAAAATGAAAATCTCTGAAACACGATTTTTTTACGGAAGTATATCATGGGGCCAGGACTAAATACGGATGGAGAGTGCTTAGCCTGCCTTTAAGGACCTACTGCTTTGAGCAGAATACTGATTATTTATATGAATTCACATACAGGTATGTTTAAGAACTAGTTTCTAAATACTAATTTTTCTGTAATATTAATTACGTCTATACAGCACTAAAGGATGAAATTTCCGAAACGAACAACCGTAAGTTTAGACAATACGCCGAGCTCTGTCGAAGTTTGAGCACAACTAAGGAGGTCTTCAGTAAAGCTAGGTTTTTTATGTAATTACATATTCCATTTGCAGATATGTAGAATCCTAGAAAGTATAAATGTTCATTAATTGTAACACTGGTATATGTGAATTTTATTTTACATATTTCGTTCTATTTTACATATCTCATGTTGATTGAATTTTATTTTACATATTTCGTTTGTAACAGCCTAGTTGCTGTTCCATTTTTATATTTATTTTCTCCCCTTTTATTTTCTTAGTCTCCGTTTTGTTTTCTTTCTGTGTGTTCTCTTTAGCTCATTCTCTTTGGTTGGTTTTAGACTCTTTGAGCGTGTTTCGTTTGGATTTTTGTTTGGATTTTTAATCGTTATCCATCCAGGTTTTCGTTAGTCACGCAGCAATGACTTGGATCTAACGTTTGTCTTTGATTGGACCCTAGTCAATGCTTCGTGACTTGTTTTTTGCTGATTGGTGTGAATCAGCCTTCTTCTCCGTTTGCTGGGAGAACTGCTCTCCCACGCCATGTTAGTTCAGTTCCAATTTTTAAAACGAGACGAATAGATGCATGGGCTTTCCGTCATCTGTACTTCTTAAGCCCTGTCTACGATTGGTAATTATAAACACCAAATTTAGTATCATTTTTCGATTTAGACTGTTTTCGTCCATACCGGAAAATATATTATTCGAATTAAGAAGAATTAAACCGATATAAGTGCTAACAGGACTTTTCAGCGACATCATTATTTCGAAATTTTCACCGTATTAAATTAATATTTTTGTTTTGAGATTATTTATCAATCTGTACAATATGTTCTAAATTTCAGTATGGGGCCGCTATTGACCGAATTCGTACATTTCAAGTATCGGTTTCCTTGCCGATTTTAATAATCATATGCCAATTTCTCGTCTCCAGTTTTCCAAATCTATTCGAAATTCCCGGTTAGCCATGTTTGACAGCTACCGCATATTTTCCTTACTTGATCAAATTAGCAACATGTCTGTTCGACTATCTTTGCGTACCGTTTTGATGCTAATAGTAAATTTTATATTCAACATGGTTCGATAATTTTGGTTTCAACTCCAGCCACTATTCTCCGATGAAAAGGTCATATTTTATAACAATATTTTGTATTTTCAAGATTTATTCAGAACGTCTTTTGTATAAGGTAGTAATCATCTGTAATGACGTCACACAATTAATAACGTTAAAGTGATTCTTTCTTTACCATGTATTTTGGACTAGAACTTCTTTCGTGTAAGTAATACTGTGATAAAACTTATCGAAATTATACAACAATATTTCGGGAATAATTTGTGAAAAAATCAACGAAATTTATTAATTATTATAGAAATTATGGACATTTATGTGTGACTACGTAACTTTCAGTTCTGCTTAATTCAATGTATACCAGCGATTCAAATTTGTTTGTTCCTGCACCTCGACAGTAATTCTGTTCCGATTCTTATAATATTATCATAGCCGAAAGCGTGAAATATGTACATTCAGAGTAATAAATTGAAATTCTGAAATTTTTATATTTCTTCGAACAATCTTGAGTTTATGTTCAGTGAACGTAGTATAGAAACCTCTCAGTTAACTAGGTACGATCTACGGCATTAGTTGAATATCCTCATACAGTGTTTAGTAAGATTTATAAAGTGCAATGAGTTATTTAATGTTTGACTTGATATCTATTGGAAATTAGCTATTAATCGTTACGTGAAGTTGACAGCAATTGATACTACTTATTTCTGTGTTTCGGTAAACCTATCGTATTCAGTGATGTTATTTTAATTAGATTAGATCGGTTCATAAATCCGTAGACCAGTGGTAGGATTCTTTCGCCAGCTGAGAAGTGATGACTTGGGAAAGGAACTATATATTGAATTTCTGGTTATTTCTGCGTTGACATATGAAGTGACTCCAGCATGTGATTTGTGTGAATAAATATTTGCATTTTGCGTTATGACACTACGTTTGGATTGAGTTGCGACCGTCATTCGTTGTGTTCGTTCGTCTTTATTTCAGGAATTGCGATTCCAGACTACAGGTGTAGGCCCTACTAAGGTAAAGGTAAGACATAGTCTTTTGCCACCCTGTAGACTTCGAAGTGAGTAAAGACACCGTATGAGTCGCATATGAGTCGTTATGCGTATCATCGTTTGAGATTATTTCCCAAGTAAAGATTTGCGTTTTTTCTTTCTTAATCTGTCGCTAATCTGAACCAGCTGGTACTTCAGAGTATGAACTGACGATCTAATTAAACGATTGGAGGTGTCGCCTTACTGGTATTTCCTCCCTCGATCTAAATTTATTTTTTTACAGCGATCACAAGGATCTGGAATCCTCTTTCCTGGATATTCTTAAATCTGGAAGGCATTTCTGCGCCGCTCGTCTGGGGTGCAGAAAATGTTTGGAGCTAGAGGTTAGGTTAGATGCGTTGCGTGGGTACTCTATGCTCCTGGCGACCCTATTTATCTGATCCTTTTTTGGGATCATTAGGTTGGGGACGTTTCAGTTTTTTTTGCGACTCCAGCCAGGGTTTCCAAAAAAACTGTGCGTTGCACGTTCTATGTTACATATTCGTGTTGATTGAATTTTATTTTACATATTTCGTTCTATGTTACATATTTCGTGTTGATTTTACATAAACCAACATATTTTGGAATGTTATTTCTAAACTTTGCTTTTCGACCACCTATAAAAATGTCCCACGAGGCAGAGAGGGATTTAAGGTTGTCAGTATATCCAGGGTGTTGCAAAACAATATCGATAAAACTACGTCAATAGATTCCTGACATGAATATAACAAAAGAAAAGTAAACCCTCTAGGATGCACATATGCTTTTTTTTGGCTCTATAATATAGGTTTGGGAAAATGAACTTTAGAGCTTGATATCTCCAATACCATTCACAGTAGAACTAAGGCGGCATGGTATCCTCAAAGATTTCAAACCTGCCCTATCCAAATATTCATATTCCAAAATTGCACAACGGTTACATACGGGATTTTCCAAAGGACATAGAGGATTCCCAGATATTCTCTGGAGTAAATGTAAGGTGAAATAAGCATGATGAGAGGCCCACTTGGGTCAGTGATACCTTGCGATGTGGAAAGGTTATTTCCAGCATAGAAGTATAAATATATCCTTTCTGATCGGCGGCAATCTACGACCGTAGTAAATATGGCAAAATACCTTATAGTGCATAAAGGTGAATTATTAATCATTTATTAAATAACCATCGTAGCTGTGACAAGATAAAGGAAGGTAAATGATTAGCACTGCAATAAATACGCAATATTTTTACGTAAACTACATAGAAATATGGCAAAATACTATGCATCAAAGTGGTAGTGAGTTGAATTATGGAAAACTTCATTCATTGGATCACCTTTGTGTATATGAAAAGATAAATGTTTATCCTTGCAGTGTATATTTGCTTCATTTAACATTACATATTTTTACCTTAATTACATTATATTATCCTACATATTTCATTAGTTTTTGTTACATATTTATGTACATATTTTGCAATATGACATTACATAAAAATCCTAGCTCTAGTTATCAGGTATCCAGATGAAAGTATATAAAGAACAGCACGTACAAAACGAGAGTGAACAACGTCCAGAAAGTGGAGCTAGTCCACGTTCCTTTCTATTCATTACGATTGATAACAATAAACAACATTTGTTTCGATTATCCCCAAAATGGCTGAAGTAGCATGGCCTTAAGATATCAGTCATTAGCCACCGCCTACTGTTCCCCAAAAGTATGTCGTCTTCGCTCTTTGAAGTTGACGGAAATTATTTTAAACATATTGCAGCGTCTTTTCATTGACAGGAAGAAAGCAATCTCCGAATTTAGTATTCAACTTCAAATACACCGTTTATGAAGAATTGGTCATCCAAATTTGACTATGGAATTTCCCATCCAATTATTAGGACAATGTTTCCGAACCTTTTTCGTCACGCGAGAATCTCAGAAATATTTAACAAAGCTTTGCGAAACCCCGGCTGCCTGGCACACATTTTTTCATTTTGTCTGGAGCAAAATCTAAAGTAGCATTGTACAGTGAGGAACCAAACAATAATTCGTGTTTTTGATACTGATTTTCAGTGGAACCCCTAATACTGTGTCGAGGAACCCCTACAGTTCAGTGGAACCCCGGTTGGGAATCTCTGTATTAGGATGAACGTTTTGCGTGGTCTAATGCGTAGTGCGGTCGCCTTCACTGTGGGCGTCTCAGGTTCGATTTCCTGTGGTGGCTCAAATTTTAGGTGTTGACCCAGCGTCGGGATGATAATTTGGAAGCTCCTTAAAAAAGTAGCGAGCTGTGATCATGATAGACTGATCGCTGAGGATTTAAGCAGAGGCAGGAAGGATCTTTATGGATGGAGAAGGTTTAACTTATCTTGAAGGACCTGTCACATTTGGAAGACTGCTAACATTTATTTATAATTTCTTATTTTTGAACAGCACTTAAATGGAAATTTACAGTCATTAACTACAATTTCGATACCAAATTGCAATTTTGTAAGTTCCCGCATTTCAGTTACACTGACAATGACGGCATCAGGGTAAAAAGTACGGGACGCTACAATATTTCAATTGGAAAAAGTCAGGGGACTGACTTAAGTTTGTGTCACATTTAGAAAATAAAGAATACTGACAAAACTGGGGACTACGAGGAGGTTAAGATTGATTTTATGGGGCTTGAACCCCTAGGCTTGTCTCTGGACAGTGAGTACAAATTGATACTTTCTAACTTTTGAAGTTTAATTCTGAAGTTCTAATTTTGAAGTTATATATATAGCTATGTACTATAACATTCGAGGTGTTTATATAGAAGACTGACCTACAGAAGCACGAACGGACAAAGAAGCATTACTGTGGCGTAGAACAGCCAAAGACACTTTTATTAATCATCGCATGACTTTTGAATGGATTGAGATGTTACGATCAGATTAAGGCAAATTATTTTTTAGACTTTCTTTTACATACTTCATGTATGCATCTATCTTCTACAGGAAAAAAGTTTCAAGCTGCTCGAAATTTTGCTGTTGTAAATATCAACGAATTTCCATCTGGTTATGCTTTTTTGTTATTTATAATGTTATAAATGTTGTCATAGATAATATAAATAATCCATAGCCTTCGCAAAGGTTTCAAGAACAATGTGTCAAAAAATGAAGATTGTACATATTACCTAGATCTAGAAATCTAAGTATAAAAGTTATGTAAGAAATTACATTATCGACAGAAGTGCAGTTCAAAGATGCCAGAAAGGTGGCAACGCTGCGGTATTAGAGAGAGACAGACATATACGCGAAAAGCATTGACTTCAGAGAGAGAGAGAGAAAGAGGATAGCCCATAAGCGCCGTGCTGCATTTAAATCAGTAAATTTCCTATAGAAAGAACCAGCGACTGAAAGGAGTCACCAGAGTCATCTAGCGGCAGGCTCCAAAACACGTGCTCATTAGCGCATACGAAAATATGTAGGAGGGATAAGTCTATCTTATTATTTAGTCAGGTCCGTCAGCTTGGAGTGCGGAATCATCAAATTCGGATTTTAACTAATGCATAATTTTGTACATTTTTGTACACCTTTGATTTTTTTTTTTTTTGTACATTCCTAGTTTCTCAGAAAATCGACTTTCAAATTCCGCTTTCCAAGTTGACGCTGGAGAGCGGAATCGTCAAACTGGGATTTTAAGAAGTGGATAATTTTGTAGAAATTTTGTACATTGTTGTACTGCTTTTTTTAAAAAAAAAAAAAATTGTACAGCCCTAGTTTCTCAGAAAATTGACCTTCAATTCTGACCTAAACGTCAACTTCAAGTGCGGAATCGCCAAATGCTAATTTTAACTAGTGAATAATTTTGTGCAAATTTTGTACATTTTTGAAAAAAATGTACACCCCTCAATAATCATCAATAAACCTGCTTCTAATTTTGACAAGGAAGTATCAGCAGCCATCTCAGGTTTTCTGAATAAACAAAGAGCTACCCCTGTTTGCAAACAAGTCCAAAAACATGCATTCAGTCGCCCAATGTGATATTGGACCCAAATCTGTCTTCGAATCTCTTATGCAGTTTAGCAAGAACTATCAAAAGAAATATTGTTGGGCCTCATTTGCTACTTCAAATAATTGGAAAATCCCCCAAAACGTTAATTGAATGTAAAGCCCGACTTAAAGAAGTCCCTCTATAAGTTGAAGTGTCCGGATCCGAATTTCATGGTTTATTGAACCAAAAAGTGAAAACTGTCCGCAGTGTGAGGCGCTATCAAGCCTATGCCTATAAGTCCAACGGTTGGTGGAAACTATATGTTGATCTAGTACATTCAAAAAAGATTGCACAGGAAACGAAGTTATAAAATGTCATCTAATTGTGTACACCATATAAAATATTAAGACAACAAAATTAAAACAAATAAGTAAATTTAAAAAATCAGGGTTTTGAATGAAACATCTCCATCTGTGTTGTATTCTTTCTTAACAATAAATTATAACAAGGAAACGTTTTCTCACTTTCCTCTCTGCTACTGACAAAGACATAGATTAAACTACAAACTAGAAGTAACAGAAGTGTATACAAGTGTGTCACATTAGACGGCTTCAGAAATTTCTCGCTAAATAAAATCGAGAGATGAAAAATACATGTTAAAGAAGCATTACTATTCCTTGAAACGAATATTGTATCCAAAAAGTTTGTACCGATCTAAAGTAACTATGTTAATATTTTTTTGCGAACACAATTGAAAAATGCAATTAAAAATGTAACATTTTAAATATGAAAAGACATAATCATGATAACCTATAACTTTTATATATATTGCAATCCTCCGGGGTTTCTGGAGGACACAAGCCTCATATAGCATCGAAGAGGATGAGGAAAAATAGCGTAGCTCGGATTTCAGCATATACTGTTGAGCAGATATAATAGCGGGTGGTAGAGACTTTGAATAATGCCATCATATCTGGATCAGGCTGTTGATTTGTTGGATAGGCTCATGAGTCTTCGCAGTTCATGGATGAGGGATCCAAGAGTCAATCCTAACTAAGAGAGTTTCTTAAGTTGGTCTAAAATCATAAAAGAAAGACAATAATTCAAATAACAAATAACATATTCACGACTGACATCAGCCATGAAAGAATACACGTTGATACCAATATTCAGTGACTAACCTAAGTATGCTTAAATGTTAGATAGAGAGAACTAGGAAAGACCCAGAACTAGGCAGTTTGACTGAATATGAAAGCTCTGCTTACATCATGGAGACCAAGAGAAAAGAAGGTTGTGCAAGAGACTCAGAAGTAACAACTCTGAGAAGCTCTAAATCGCACTGAGCGTTGTGTCACTAATTTTCGGAGGTTTGATGATGTTCCTTGTTTACGTTCTGGAATGTGTAATTCAACGGTTCTGGTGACACAATTGTTAGTGTTATATTACGTGATGTCGTGTGCCTTGATTATATAATTGCCTTCATAGTCTGCAACTACCTAAGGCATACTTTATTACGTTTTATACTAGGTTAGCCGTTGCCAATCGTTTGAAGAAATGACATTTATTTCTGAATATGACATTCTTTACATAATACATTTGTGATTATTCTTTCATTGTATAGCAAGTTATTGAACTTAAATTTAATTCTTGGATTACCATCTTTTTAACAATGAAATGAATGAAACACAATTTTTTGAATACTGATTCCCATCTGTATGGTTTATGGAAAAATGTCTCTAAGTTTCATATTAATCTCAATATTCTTTATGATGAACACATTGGTTTCAATGGTAATTGATATTGTTTCTCGAAGTTCAGGATATGAAAAACTAAGAAGCGGTAAAATGAATAAACTGAAAACGTGTGTGTGTGATGTTAATTTCATTCTAAAAGACTTCAGTGCAAAAAAACTTTGTGTCATCTCAACACGTTGTGGGAAAAAGTGTTATGAAAAATTATTTTTTCATTGCTGTTCTTTATATGGAATAGAAACAAGAAATATTTGAAAGGTGTGAAATATACGTTTGTCTTTATAAATGATATTAATGTCTTTTACAAAAGATTAACCTATGCAAACAAGAATCTCTTTTATATTGACCTAAAGACATTTTACAAAATGAGCCCTTCGGGGGAACAAAATGGTAACCACCATTTTTCAACTTTCGGGTAAATTGAAAAAGAAATTTCAACAATTTGTACAAATCAGAAAATAAAATACATAATATCTTTTCATTTTATTTACTTGGTATAGTACACAAGTTTGAACTGAATGAACACAATACATGATACATGGAGTAAGAAAATTGAACAATGCAGTGTACATTATCTTTCTGAAATCAAAAATATGATCTGAAATGCCGAATACAGTATACATGTCATTATCTTTTAATTTGGAATGAATAATACTTTGTCCATATACACTTAATGAAGCCGTAATGGCTTCAAACAGGTTTCACATGATGTTAATGAAGATATAGCTTCACAAACATATTCTGACAATCCTAATCCACATCACTGCCATAATCATCACTGGACTCAACAATACGTGCAGCTGGATTTAGGACGAGGAAACAATCATGGTGAACAGGAGGGATGTAGTCTATGAGTAACAGGACATCGGTGACTTTTCTTTTGCAATTTCCGTACAGCAATTCTTCTTACTTAGAATGTAAAGAGGGTAAGTTGGCAGATTCTCGTCCTCTTCGAAGAAGGCTAATGTTGTCCTAAATATCATTCACAAAAGATGGTGATATTTCGATTACTACTGAACCTAATGCGGTTAGTGTTATTACGGTTAGTGTTATTACTACTGAACCTAATGCGGCACGCATCCCTCAACTTGGCGTCATGACCATTCACTGTCTTCTTCGTAAGAGTGAAATTTCCTCTTATGTTTTTGTGGTAAAGAAATGTTCTTGGAGCATGTTGTAAACATGAAATTGTTTTTTCTTTGCTCACCTCTGTATAATATCCAGCCATTGGTTTGGGCTGTACACCTCTTGCACATTGCGTCGTACATGACTCTCAATAGTGGCAAAATGTCTATCCGAGGCTAACATTGTATGCGCACGAACAGGAAAATGATGTCCTAAATTTTGGAATCTTTCTTTCGATAGTACATAGAGCTAGAATAGGATCATGTCCCAAATCTTATTTGGTCCACAACAATTATCTGAAATTGCTACTAGTGTTTGGCCCTTAATATAATTTTCTTCCAAATACCTGTACTGTACAAGCATCTAGCAATTTCTTCGGGCCCACCGCATCAACGAACGCAAAATGAAACAAGAAAACTAATGATATGATTCGTTTTCCTGTAACCCTTTTTTTACTTCGTTGTTAATCTTCAAACTTGAAGGCACGTGATTTCTACGCCTTCATACAGTAAACATATTATATAACTGTTCAGCAGTAACTGGCATCTGTCACTTACCATTCTCGTCAACTACGCTAATGGCATTTGTGGTGGAAGGAATAGAATGGTATGTTCATCACATATACATAAAACGTAAAGGTACGGGCTTTCCATTGCCTTTACATATTCGAAATGTGAGCATGTACAGAAAGAATATTATCACACTTTCACAAGTGTATATTTTTACATTGTGATTGTTACATCCCTCATTATATTATTGGAGAAACATAATGGTATGTGGATGGACATACCATTGTAATCCACAAAATGTATAGATTCTGATTTTTTAAATTTTGCTCACCTCAGATTGAACAGAACCCAGAACTATGTTCGGATCAGCGTCACTATCATCTTCTAACTCGCAAAACTCATCCTCAGATTCTTTCTCTGCTACTCGACCTGCTATCGAAGAGGAAGTGATAGCATGACAGACACTGTCTGCCATCTTGCCTGGCGCTCACCACTTTCTTCCTGCTGGAGAGTAACATTGAAACTTACCATTCATGTTTCCCCTGCTAACTAATGGTCACATTTTAAATTTCAAGCAACTACATGCCATTCTGTTCCTCCAAAGGTACATGTTCCAGTTCATAGCTTGATTTCAATGGAGGTGGCGCTTACCATTTTGCTCCCCCGAGGGGCTCAAATAAGGAATGAATTTCTTCGATGTGCCACATAAGAAAACAGAAATAAGAAGTGCTTCTATGTAAAAGGAATGCATCAATGTATGATATTACTTAAGTGAATATTGTATCAAGGCAAGTATATGTCTTTCATAGTATTAATAACCATATAATATGCATGATTATCCACTTGTTATAATCCCAATATGACAATTCCGCACTCCATCGTCAACTTGAAATGCGAAATTTGAAAATCAATTTTCTGAGAAACTAGATTGAAAGATGTAGATGTATACAAAATTGAAAGATGTACAAAAATGTACAAAATTATGCACTTGTTAAAATTCCAATTTGACGATTGCGCACTCCAGCGTCAACTAGGAGTGTGGAATTTGAAAGTCGATTTTCTGGGAAACTAGGGGTGTAAAATTTTTTGAAACGTGTACAAAAATGTACAAAATTATGCACTTGTTAAAATCCAAATTAGACGATTCCGCACTCCAAGTTGACGGACCCTATTTAGTCTATGGTAATAGGTTTTTCGTAATATTATTTCGGTGGAAAGATAGATAGATGTTGAATTGAATTCTATTTATTTGTGGCCTTGAGATATCTCTGGATCAGACCAAGGTAGGGTAGGGGAGAGGATACGGGAAGGATCGGCCAGGGTTTATGTCAAACGTATCATCACGGAATTTGCATGGTGTGACTTAGGAAAGAAAATGGAAAACGTCAGTCGGCTACTGGTATTGAACCCGAAACCTCCTAAATTCGAAGCTGACGCTCTACCAAATGAGTTACGGATACCCGGTGGTAGTGTGTACGGAACACAATTGAAAACTGTTGACTCTGTTCTCATGATGTAATATTTTATTATCCCTTATGTGTTTTTTCTAAATTAAAAGAAAACTTGTAGCGTATTTTGTTTCAATGTTTATTTAGCTGTGGTGGTTTTACGTGACTTACTTCCCCAAGAGGAGACTTTCTTTGTGGTAAAACGTTCTTCGCGGTAACAAAATCGCACTCACTCCACTGCACTTCACTTCACCTCCACCCTGACTTTCTGCCTCAAATAAAACTTCCTTTTTCATAATAGCTCAACAGCTTTCTCCGCATTCCACTTTGAACGTTTTATTTCCTTCCTTTCTTGCTTCTACAACTTTTGGATTTCTTTTGTGTCTGCCTTCGTCCACTTCTCTTTTGACTACACAACAATTGTCTCGGTTTATTACTCTAAAAAAGTGTTTTTTCTTTATCTTCCTCTGTACAATATCAAAATATTTCATATAAAAATCTGAGAGCTCGTCTTTGCTTCAGACGGGAGACGTCTTCTTTTTAAAGCGTTGGTTCGACATGGATTATGGTGACATTTTAAAAGCAAGATAAAATGACATTGGTTCTCAAGGTTGAAATTGCAGATAGTAAATGCGACAGTAGCGAAGACATCTGGCGGTGGTTCTAGGAGCGAATTTGTCATCATGTCGGAGAAATACTTACAAGCAAACATACTGATGGGGTATAACAAGTAAGGTTTTTTTTCCTGCGTCATAATTAGAATTTCAAAATATGTGCGCATGCAAATTTTGGTATCTCGAGGGCAATTGCTTTGGGAGATATTGATGATACAATAGTCAGATTCTTGTCTGTGGAGAGTGATATAAAAGTATTGAACTATCATTACACTTTTAAGTTGCTGAAAGAAATGTAGTAATGGGTACTGGGTGGAAGGCGCTTCCCTATTCTTCATCTTGAAGTCCGCAATATTAAATCTCGATTGATTTTCTTAAATGGGAAGAGGGTCTTGTAATATGTCATGTTAGGCTAGAAGTTTGTGGGAAATACGTTTCTGAAGTCAGTTTTGCCGTAAATGTAATATTGTGAGAGATGGGGGTAATGGTGCCTCGATACACTCATTTCTTCTCGAAATAACGACGGAAATGAAACCTAAATGCATACAATGTGTTCCTGAGTATAGTGCATTATGGATATGGATTTGTTTGCATTTGGGTTTAATTTCCTTTGTTATTTCGAGAAGAAATGGGTGTTTCGTGGCTATTGCATCATTGTCCTATCGTCACATACTCTCATCTCTCAGAATATTATATTTACGGCAAAACTGACTTCAGAAACGTATTTCCCGTAAAAATCTTGTCCACAAAGACATTATTACACGACCCCCTTCCCATTCAAGAAAATCAACCCAGATTCAATATGGCGAACTTGAAGATGATGGATGGCCTTGAAGAATATACACTCCACAAGATAGCGCCTTCCACCCTGTACCCATTACTATGTATTTGCTTCCCATTTCTTTCAGTAATTCAAAGGTTTAATGGTATTTCAACACTTTCGTATCATACATACTCCACAGACAAGAATATCATCAATATCTCCCAAACCAATTGCACCCGGGTTGCCAAAATTTGCATGCGCACATAATTTGACATTCTAATCATGATGCAGGGGGAAAATTATAACTTTTTAGGCCCCATCAGTATGATTGCTTGTTAGTCCAAAAATATGTTCTGCAGTCTACCATGGTAGACTATGATTTATTGGGTATAAAAATAAGTGAAAGTCGACTAAACAAACTATTCAGACTATTACAATCATTCAATGTACACAAATCTTTCCTAAGGGAGAAAAAATCCTAATGTAACAGTAATAGAAGTACAATCGATTTTGATATAGTTTCCAATTAAAACTTTTTTACGAGGGTTAAGTTATAAGTCATGGCAACTATTTTCTCTGTCGAATGAGGGATAACAGGGCAGATCGAAGGTACACGTTGGAAAGCTTATGGCATGGGCTGTCGACTGGTCCTACCAGATGGTGTATGTGAGTAGAGATGCATGTCTGAGCAGCCCCCGAAGTTCAGTAGGTGAGCAACAGTGGTCTGGAATGGAGGTCACGAAGAGTGAACAACATGCGTATGTAAAAGTAGCATTTCTCCGCGGCAGGAATGCACAGAAATGCCACACAGAGTTACGGGAAGCACTAGGTGCGCGTGCTCTGCCCTATCGAATAGTGGCGAGGCGGTTAGCGGTTTTCAAACGGGGCAAAGTGTCACAGTGGGCGTCCTGTCTCCGCTATCCACCTCGCCGTTAGGGAAGGACACGCGCACCTAGTGCTTCCCGTAACTCTGTGTGGCATTTCCGTGCATTCCTGCCGCGGAGAAATGCTAGTTTCACATACGCACATTGTTTACTCTTCGTGACCTCCATTCCGGACCACTATCGCTCACCTACTGAACTTCGGGGCGTGCTCGGACATGCAGCTCTAATCATATATACCATCTGGTGGGACCACTCGACAGCCCATGCCATAAGCTTTCTAACGTGTATCTTCGATCTGTCCTGCTATCCCCCATTCGAAAGAAGAAGAAAATAGTTGCCATGACTTATGACTTAACCCTCGTAGTTAGCATTGAAACGTACAAAGTTTGATTGCAAATATACTGATTCATAAGAAGTACTTTGTTATTGGAATATGATTTCGAAAATCCTTATATGATGAACGCAGCGAGCAATAAGTTAGACACTAGTTGTTGCGAGTTTCTTCCAAAACAGTGTTGTTTTTTCTTTGCCCACAGATGGCATTGAAATGCTTTTTCTCAAGTAGTGAGAGATTTTGGTCTTTCACCCCAAGAAGGACTCCCGTGGGGA